>WOFM01000132.1:85542-241825 GCA_011428145.1 Ericerus pela | reverse complement strand
AAACTGAAGTCAAAGACGGCGGTGAAGGCGCCGAAAAAGGACGGGTCGAAGCGTCCACCCAGCATGCTGGAGATGTTGAACAGAGCGAAACGCTTGTTCGACGCCAAGTGGAAGGAGACTCGACAAAACACAGCCAAGTTGTCAGATTTTGAAATCATCAGAACCTTAGGCACAGGACAATTTGGCCGTGTCATGTTCGCCCGCCATCTAAAATCCAAAAACAAATCTTTTGTGGCTATAAAAATTCTCGAACGTCAAAAGGTCGTCTCAATGGTGCAAACAGAGCACGTCATTTATGAGAAAAAGGTGCTGTATTCGATCGACTTCCCATTTCTGGTTAACTATCGGTACCATTTCAAGGATAATGCTAACTTGTTTTTCGTGCTGGAGTTTGTGCCTGGTGGTGAAATGTTCACGAATCTTCAGCAGGTAGGAAAGTATCCAGAATCACAAGCCAGATTCTACGCTGCTCAAGTGGTGCTTGCATTCGAATACTTACATTATTTGGGTGTTGTGTATCGTGATCTGAAACCAGAAAATCTGCTCATCGATGGGTACGGATACCTCAAGATCACTGATTTTGGATTTGCTAAACGAATCGACAACAAACAAACCATCACAATGTGTGGCACACCCGAGTACTTAGCACCCGAGGTCATCAAAAATATTGGTTACAGTTTTTCTGTAGATTGGTGGGCATTAGGTATCCTCATATATGAGATGAGCTCTGGTAAGCCTCCATTTGCCTCTGAAGAGCCAATGAAGATTTTTGAAAAAATAATGAATGCTCGGGTTAAGTACCCAAACACGTTTAATCCGGTGCTGAAGGATGTTGTACGTAATTTGCTTATACCAGATTTTAATAAAAGGTTGGGCTCATCGAAAGCTGGTACGGATGCGGTGAAGATGCATGAATGGTTTGGGACCATAGACTGGATGAAATTGTATTTGAAAAAATTTACGCCGCCCTATGTGCCCGAAGTTAAAAGTTTGGATGATACTAGTAATTTTGAAGAGTACGATGAGGTGCCTCTCTTGGAGGCGCCAAATGAAATGTACGTCGAAGAGTTTAAAGATTTTTGAAATGTTATCATAAAGATGAAAATATTACCGAATACAGATTGCTCTTAATTGTTGTTTCATTTATTTCTCACTTATTTTATGGTTCTTTGAATGTATTACTCAACCAACTAATTTTTCCCAAACGACAAACATCATGATAATTTGCATCAGAACGATTCCAGAAAATATCATATGACTGATCAGCATGTGCAGTACCAACGATGACCTAGGTAGAAAATTACTTTATAAATTTTCTCCAAAAGTTGTCAGCTCTAGTTTTCTTTCCTTGGATTGCAGACGTTTTACAATGTAACAAACTGATCCTCTTCTAGATGGAGAATTTTTTTAAAATTATTTCCTAATTTATTTAAAGTTATTTTTTAATGTGACATACTCTGTTCACCCTAAGAAGCGCGTAATGTCATAAACCATATCCACACTTATCTGCTTGTAGTACAATGTTTGTTTACTCCACAAAATTATGCTTCTCATTGTATGATTGTATGAATCAATACCTTTTCTTCTCTCCCCAACCAACCATAACGTCTATTGGAATTCTGACATCACGCACTTCTTAGTCTGAACTGAGTATAAGTTGAAGAGAAAGGCAGCACAAATTTTCATAACTGAGGTGTTGAAAGAAAGATCTCACCATGTAGATGTCCCTTCAAAATAGAAAGTTTATAGCCCCTTGGGAGAAAAGTTTTGGATTTTGACCTTATCCATATTTTTTTGATATTTTTTCCTCCCTTAAATACATTTTCCTTAATAAGTATATTAATAAGTCCACTAAATTTCATACTTCTGTTTCACCCCCTTTCTGAGATATGGAGCACCAAAAAGTTACATAATTGGAATGTAGGTACTTTTACCATACTGTATATGTTAGGAGCAAAAACCAAATTTTTTCAATGAGCAAACAAAATGCTCAGAATGCGTTCTGTGATTTAAAAATTACCAGAATGCAAAAATTTGTGTACCGGTTCTGAGCTATAAGCTAATATCATAACAAGAAATTCGTATTGTGGTATTAGCTTAAATGCACAGAACGCATTATGGAAGTTTTTCAATTCCAGAATGCATTCTGTGTGCATTCTAAGTGTTACTTTTATTGCCACAACGCCAGTTTGTATTGTGGTGATGAAAGTATAAAGCTCAGTAAAAAAAAATAATACCTTAAATGTAAAGTTGATTTCACATTGTAAGATTTTGAGATCCACTGATAAAAATAAGATGCTATTTCACAAGAAAACAGGGTGTAATGACTTGCATGACGTAAGTGTTAATGGAATAGCATTTTATTTTTATCAGCGGATTGCAAAATCTGGCGTGATAAAAGAATTTCTACGTTGAAGGCATTATTTTTTTTTACTGTGAATAGGGCTTTACTTTTATCACCAAAATACGAATTTGCATTTTGACAATAATAGTAACGAACAGAATGTGCTCAGAACACATTAGAGAATTGAGAAACTTCCACATCCATTCTGTGCATTTAGGCTAATACCGCAACCATAATTTTGTCTTGCAGTACTAGCCTATCGATCAGAATGCATTCTGAGTGTTTAAAAACAGCCAGAAAAAATGAAGTGTTTGAATTTAGCATCACCTATTTTAGCCTGCTGTGACATCAAAGTTACATTGCCCTATGAAAACAACAGCCAATGAAAAAAGGAGTATCTTGTGGAAAAATAATTTTCTCATGTTCAGATATTCTGTTTGTTGGATTTGAGATGATTCAACTGCATTGCTGATTGTTTTTTTTTTGTCCATTTTCTTTTTGTTGGAAATTATTTGAAGATCAGATTAAAAAATGCAAGAAACAAAAATGAACTGTCACAAGTGTATATTGATAAGGTACAAAAATTAGTAGAAGACTAGAAGTTCAGTTTAACAGATTATTCCCCAGCCGGGAATCAGTGCTGCCACGTGGCGACGCATAAAATTATATTAAATATTTTCTTACAGTTTAGGTAACGTTGTGAATACATAAAATTATATTGTGAGGTTGTGTGGGAATCGTATCCCAACACCCCCCCACAATTCCACACCACCGAATGTGTTTACTTTATATAAAAAAAATTAAAATATGGTAAGCATATAGGTGAATCACAAAGAAAAAAAAATGAAACATATAGTGTTATATAACAAAACGTTATTAGTAAGTCACAATTACATATACAATGATCGTCAATTTAAACAGTTCACATATAAATATAAAAAAATAAAGTATCAATTGTGAGGTAGATTAGTAATGTGTACACATAGGTAATTTCAATTTATTATGGTATGGGTATTTATTTATTTAAGAATATATAATATATAATATAAAGTTGGTTATCCATCAATATCGGCATTCTTACCGTGATATGGTTGGAGAGAATCTAAATATGTTCATCTTAAAAATTAAAAAATATATATATATAATTATTATTCTTGTGGAAAGAGGATTGAGTATAAGGATATAGACTATTGTTGGAATCAATGGAAAGATAAAGGGATACTGGATACCAATAAGAAAGGCAGAGCAGCTACGGGGAAATATGGTACCACACAGTCCTATGTCACACCGTTTTCATCACAAAATAATTTAATCTGTGTGTCAAAGTATTCACGGGCATTGTCACAATGCAAAGTTACAATCGGACAGTCCGGAAACTTTGATTTTAATTTGAGATATAATTTTTTAAATTCATGGAAGACCATCGATTTTTTCTCAATGGGGATGACAAACGTATATTTAGTCATATGATCTACAAAGATCAACACATATTTTTCACCAAATATACCTGGTGAAAACAGGCCCATAGTATCCGATGAGACTATCTCAAGCTTCCTATTTGGTCATGTGCGAGTTCCATTATGACCAAGACGCCTAGAATTGGCCTTCATACAAGTCTCACAAAGCCGGAACTCGTCATCACGAAAGTTAATTCCAGTAGGAATTCCTCTTGAGATCTTACAAAGTATTTTGAGATTTTTTCCTGATAAGTGGCCAAGACACCTATGCCATATCAATTTTTTATTTATTGTTGATTGCATCACTCTTTCTTCTGAATCCTGTTGTTTATTTATTATCGTGTATTCGTTATAATTACTATTTATTATTTGAGATCCTATATCATCTCTCTCATTTTCTTTTGACTCTTCATCCCTTTTTTCTTTTATGTTCGTTTTATTATTATTATTTTCATTTTCTTTTTTTAATATGTTCTCTGAATTTTGTTGTTGTATGGAATTTTGTTCGTTTGCATTGTTTTTATTATTGGGGTCATCTTTATCTTCATTACTAATACCAACTTCGTTCTCTGTTTCGACCTCCTCATTTTCCTCAATAACTTCTTCCTCAATATCAAAATTACTCCACTCGTCCTGTGTTTTTATATTTGGCATACAAGCCAGTTTATTAGAATTATTATAATAAGGACATATTTTTTCAAGATAATCTGAGTGGTCATATGATTCGGGGATTATTTTGTCATTAGCTAATTCGTAGTTAACCATGTAGACTCCTTTTATTTTAGGAGCGGTGAATAGCACCTCATTAGTACCACGTACATATATATTTGACGCAGAAAAATTTTGATCAATCCCTAACGCTCTATTCTCGGTTATTTTAATGCCCGACAATAAGTCAATGTTCAACGAAGGAACATAATGGACATTTTTTAAGCATATTACTTGTTGTTTTTTGTCTAAATTTTCTACTCTTATGTACATATTCCCTATGTGAGTGGCAACTAACAAAATATCCTGTATGGCACACTCTAACTCCAACAGTTTCTCCAACATAACTGGATTCCGTAATTTGGACAGATCCGAAATTACGTGTGCAACAGCACCACCGTCTAACATAATTTTTTTACTTAAATTGACATAATCAGCAGGTAATTCCCTATGTTGATTCCTATTTGTTAAAATATTTATTAAATTTCTATCCTGTCTATTCAAGCTGCTATTAGAATCCTTATAGCGCAACATTATAGACCATTGGACTTCACTTTCTTTCTTTTTTTTATTTTGACTATTACTATTATTATTGTGATTATTATTATTACGTCCGTATCTAGTATTTTGTGCCGGACCATCAGCACTATTATTATTTTGGGATTTTAATTCCTCTTTTTTCGACGGACAAACATTGGCCAAATGCCCTTTACCATGACATTTAAAGCAAGTCACAATTTTTTCAGAATTTGGTAAAGATTTATTATTTTTGTTCATATTATATTGTGTTTTATTATAGTTACTACTACTATTTGCAGGCATATTCGCAAATTGATTATTATTATTATTATAAGTTTTTCCTTGTTCAGGATTATAATTTCTTTTTTTATTAAATTTATTATTATTTGGTGGATAATTATATTTTATTTTATTATTATTATTATTATTGAAATTTGTCATTTTTTCATCATATAATCTATCAGACCGTTCTATCAACATCGCATGTAAGGTTTCAATAGTTTTTTGGTCCTGATTCAAAGTATTAAATTCTAATATTGTTATATCAAAGTCCATATTTAAAGAAATTAAAAGTTGCTCAATCTCTTCCTGCTTTTCTAACATTTTTCTGCAATCTCTAATTCGTTGAGCAGATCTAGAGAAGAGATCTAAGTATTTTCTCATATTACCTCTACTATCATATTTCAATTTTTGGAAAGCCTGTTTAGCATTTATATAAGTCAGTTGGGTACAGCTTTTGTACCTCTCGTCTAACGTTTTTATTATCTGATTTACAGTCCTGAGTTCCTTAATTCTTTCAATTAACTCATTGTTTAAGCCTTGGTAAATCAGAGCTTTACCTTTTTCCTGATTTCTAAAATAGGTCATGCGGATCACAGGATTTCCACTCGCAGCTTCAGGATTAAGAAAAGTATCTAATCGGATCAGCAGTACTCTAGCATTTCTCTCTTGAAATTAAAAATTTTTTCAGATCCCTTCTCTTCTTCCCACCATTGGATGAAAATTTTACGTTTATCTGTACTGAATTTGTGAACTCCGTACATCTCCTTGGAAGGAAGTTCACCAACATAATTCTGGTTTTCTACCGTATTGAAAAAATGAGGAAAATACCCCTTTTTAGCACGTTCAATGCCCATCATTTTTGGTAACGATAAAGGAGCGTTAAAAAAATTTAGTGTATCACGAAATATCAATTTATCAAATTTCATATTTTGAATAAGGCCACCATTCAAAATAATCTCCGGCTCCCAGTTTAATTGCTAAACCATATATTTCAGTAGAAATTGTCCATCGTAGCCACAAAGGTTATGAGCTAAAATGTAAATATGCTCGAACAATGTAGGATTTTGACAAAATATGTTAAACAGTTGTCTAAGGAGAAGATTTCTTTCAACATTTGAAATAATGTGCTCACGTTTACCACATAAGACACAATCTTGGGATAAATCTGAATTCCCTGTACAATTTGTGCACATAATTTGCACAACAGCAAAATTTGGAATGTGAATGCGTGCTCCATCTACCACACAATCTTGACGACATTCCAAATCAAAAAATATATATTTTTTATCTTTTGGCTTCTTTTTAATTTTTAATGTCTGGATGTAGCACAAATGGCTGTAAGGCATGTATTCATGATAATTTGAACATTTTGAATGATGGAATTTATGTTTTTTGATATCAATCAAGCAGTAAATCTTCTTACAAGTCGGACAGTATTTAATAGTATCGCAAACTGTCTTTTTGTGAAGAAAATAAGGTAAAATGGTTTCTGAAGCAGGATGCATTTTGAAAAACAATACCACACTGATTACAAAATTGTGTAGTTCCATTGGGAATACATTTTGGAGTAAGTAAACACCTTCTACAGCTTATGGACATCTGTGATTGTGCTTTTTAGAGTATGCAGATCTACAAGGTCTAGAATAATAACTGTAGCCTACAAAACCTGACATCAAATTTATTAGATTGTAATGATCATCATGGAATCACAAATCAATAAATTTTGTAGCAGTTTCTATAGGGTCATCAAACAGGATAGTTTGCCTTGTGGCATTTCCATAAACAGTAATTTTATATTCCCATTGTTCTCTCTAAACTATTTTTAATATGCAAATTGAGTAGAAACATGAGAAGAGTATTTGTCATCAACAAAGCTGCATGACTATTTGTAAAATTAATTGTGAAGTCCAAATTTTTTTCTCAGTGGTTTCACTTGTATTTATATAGGACTCTACTTATAGGCATTATCGAAGCCAGTTCTACTTATCAAGTTGTGAAACAAATATTGCAACATCCCAAACGATGGGTTCCTTGGTACATATTTTAAGAAACACAGAGGTGTTTCAAGTTGATTTTCAAATTCCTTATTCCCAAAAATGTTATTTGTCACAAGTTTGCAATTTGTATCACCATTTTTTCTCTAGTTATGACTGAATATTAGTTAAAATTGGTTTTTCATGAAAGTTGCCCCACAGTTGCTAGTTTCAGTATTTTAGCTCTACTTCATGACTTAATAAGTAAAGTTGGATTACTTGATTATTGTTCTTGCATTTTTTTGCCCTAAATTGACCAAATTATGAAACTTTTTTCGGTTCAACTGCTCATTGTGGTGCATAGCAACCAACAAACTTTATTCTGTGTGTATGAGGCCCATACAGTCTGTATGCAAGAATAATGCTTGAGTTTCAAAAGTGACGTGAAAATTACTTATCTTAACAAAGTTATATCTATATGAAAAAAGTATATCAATCAAATTCACTTTTACAGATCACCTCTCACAGTGCCACTTCAATGTGGTATTCCCGAGAGTATTATTTCTATTCCATACTAATTGCACTGTATTTTATGTTTCAAAAACAACTGTAAAAGAACCTGTGTTTTTGAAAAACTGAAATTTTTCAGACATTTTCCACATATGTAGCTTGAGATTCTATGAAAATTTGATCAAAATTTTAAATTTGGTTCTGAAGATATCACTGAACAAATATGAAATTACTTGATTCAAATTATATCAACTCAATCAATTCTCAGGAACCAAACATACAATTGAGCTGAAGTTTTGATGAATTATTTTAATCCATTAGGGTAAAAATCTGGAAATTTGGATGAAATTGTACGCTGGATTTGGGAGATAACACTGAAATTCTTGATCTAGATTGAAGTCAATGATCATGTCATTTGAATCACAAAATTCAACAATATTTTCCAAACCTAACGTATGATTTTATCCAAATTTTCACATATTTTCAAGCTAATGCATAAAAATAATTTATCAAAATTTCAGCTCAATTATAAGTTTATTTCTTGAGAATTGATTGAGTTCTTATAATTTGAATCAAATAATCTGAGATAATTTCCGCGATATTTTCAGAACCAAACGTACGATTCTGATCAAATTATCACAGAATTTTGAGCTAACATGTGACAATGTCTGCAAAATTTCAGCTTTCTAAAAGCAACATCTTGCAGTTGTTTTCGAAAATTCAGTTGCCATGTAATCACTAATTGGTATGTAATCAGAGGAATTTGTGGGGAAAAAATCGAAGTGGCGCTATGGTGGCAAAAAGTGGAAGTATTTGGCGTGATACAAATATTTTGGTGATAAGAAGCGGAGTAAATGACGTATATGTATCGTCACCTTAGAACAAAATTTGTATAATGCAAAAATTGTATTTTTGCATTGTGCATATCAAAATTTTCTTTGTTCTACCCTCTGTCATGTAGTAAACCTATCTCAAGTCCATACTACTTAGAAATTGAAGTAAACACCAAATGCATATTATCTTGTCAGCGTGTAAAAAAATTTGTTCGTATAGAGGTAATTTAACTCGATTTTTATTTGTACAGAACTATTTTCAGTCCAAGTTAAATTACTTTATTTTCTGGGATGAAAGAATTAGTTCGAGCAGAAGTAAATTAACTCCTCTTTTTTTGATTAATTTGTTAGTATAAAAGTATCGTAAGTCCAAGATAGACTACTTTTGCACCTACATCTTCATTCAGTGCGTAGTACAAAAGTAGCTTATGTGGGACTTGCAATACCTCTGAAAGATAATTTTGTTCAATACTACGTCTTAAGTCCCTTAATTTGGAAGAATATAATAGAATTTTAATTTTTTTGTGAAGAATGTCTGTACTTGATTCCTTTTATTAATATACTATAATTGGTTCCACATCCCATTTCATTAATTGAAAAATATCAAGATTCTGAACTTCCTTTTCACTCTCTTGAAAAACAATATTTGTATACTTAGGTTAGTTTCGTTCTAGGGTGACGCATATTCGATAGACTTTAATCTATATGTTTGCTTTGTAGATATAATTGATAATGGAAAAAATGTATGAATTACCCAAGTATGGGTCTTGCATTCGGCCGTGAGTGATTACACCTATTTTCGCCGGACCTCGGTTTCAGTTCACTTACACCGGGTGCAAAGTCAGTCAAACTAAGGTCGTATGCAGATTGGGATACGAATAGTCGAATTTGGCAATGTGAAGACAACAAACCTTCGAATACGTTTGAGGGCCAGGTGTAGACTGTGGTGAGCCGGTGGAACGCGGTATTTTGTCCTGGATGTACCCGCTGCGAATACCAGCTGTGTGTACTTCTCCTTTGTCTTTTGGAGTTCGTTGAAGCGTGAAATGCGTTTTTAGGCCGAAATTAATTTCGATGGATGGCGGTGTTGCTCCTTTTATCTAGGTGAACCTTTCGATCGTCGTTGTTTTTATTCCTCAGCGCAGTCTACACCGTGGTGACCAATCGGGTCGACACATCGAGTCTACTATAGGTCGCCCCGATAATGAACATAACGCCAAATTTCTCTTTCATAAATATCATGTAGTTTATTCGGTTATCGGTTACATATGTTTTATTTGCTAACTTTTCTTTTCAAAATTTTTTAGTTTTCTGTATTTTTTTTTTTTTTTTTGTACCTACGTTTGTATCAACCCTATTATGGATGCGACCGTAAACGCTTGCTGCGCTCGTCACCAACACGGTATGCCCATGTGTTCGCGGCGCAGTTTCAGCGCCAGCGCCGCGTTGTGTGGTCCGTATTCGTTAATGTTGAGGGTGTGCTTCTGCTCCTGGGTGAGGCACGGCTCCCAGTACCTTTCGACGCGGTCGCGGTAGTGCTTCTTGCCGCGCTGCACGTACACGTGCTCCTCCTCGCAGGGCCGGATGCAGTCGTACCGGCGGTAGTAGCCGCGGCACGGCGGCATTATGTACTCGGCGACGTTGCACGGCGGCTCCGCGTTTATGTCGCGGGTGAGCGTGCGCTCGCGGCAAAGCAGCTGCTTGCCCAGCTCGCCGATAGTCGCTTGGTACATGGAGAGCGGCGTCCTGCACCACAGCCGCTTGTGGCCTTCGATGTCGAAGCGCACCGGCACGATGCCGGAGCCGCATTCGTCGCGCACATGCTTACCGTGCTGCCAGCGTACGGTGTGGCACGGCTGGTACTTCTTTTGGGCGCGCCGTACCTCGTAGCAGGCGGCGCTCACCTCGGTCGGCGTCAGTTTGCGGTAGCCGACGCCGCTGTTGGAGTTGGAGCGCTGCTCCGACCCCGACGTCGCCACCGCCGCCGCCGCTGATGTCGGTTGCTGCTTGCTGTGACCAGCACCGCAGTTACCGCGCTCCTTGGGCGCAACCGTGATGCAGGAACGTGCGCGCGAACTTGATGCGCATTTCTTAGTACTGGCGCAGCTTCGGTTACCGCCGCCGCCGCCGCCGCCGCCACTGCAAACGGTGGATTTCGGCTTGGTGGCGCCGTTGCCGCAGGTGTACTTGACACAGCACCGGTCCTCGAGACCTTTGTCCTTCTCCGTCGCCGAGTAGCCGATGTCTTTGCCGCCGCGACAGTCGTACTTGACATCTCGCGTTTTTTCGCATTCTTTTTTGGCGCAATCTTTTTCGTATGAAACGCTTGGAGCCATTTTTTCGTTTTGGGTTTTTTTTTCTTTTTTTCTTTTTTTTTTTTTATTAATTTATTTATTTATTTATTGGTAGAATTTTTCGAATGACGTTGCTCGTTGAACGTTCTTGCGATTTTTTTTCGTCTTCCTTTTTCGGTTCTGTGCCGATTGGTGTACAGATCGCGTTTGACGTGTGTCGATGGACGACCGTCGCTCGGGTGGGGTAGTATTTTATTTTTTTATTTTAGCACTTTGCTTAGCAAAGGAGCGCATACCCACATACGGTGGTGCTTCGACGAAACGAGCATTCGTTCATCGAGAAGAAATTTATTTTGCAATCGATTGCTTGACACCTGCTTAACATTGGGTGTAGATATAGGTCTTTAATGGTAGACCTGGTTCTCATACGCTGGGTTTCCCAGCCGTTCGAAGCTTCAATATTTGGTGGGCTTATTCTGTGACGCCTGAAAATGATTGTCACATGATTATTCGAAAAAGTTAATCAGAAAATATAAATAATCAAAAGATGAAATTTTAAAGGACAGCCTAAGATCGCAGATTGCAAGAAGTACCAATGTATTAGATCAGAAGGGGAAAAACAAGGTGAAACAAGCTTACCTACATACTATATAGAACCATGAGGTCTTGCCTCATGGTGTCTCACACAACTTCCCATAATTATTGTTTAAAAGCCTTTAGTTTGGTAGAAAACGATCTTCTTTCACAGTTTGAATAATAAATAAACTTAATCATTATAGTTACCAATGTTGCATCCAGATATCTAAGGTTTTACACTCTTGATGTTACAAATCTGTTGATGAGTTGATCTTGGTAACCATGATAATCTGATGTTAATTAAAGAGACCTTTTTACAGCTTGAATTTCTGGGTTTGGTATTGCGATTGTAATGAATGATAAAAAAGAACACAAAAAGGAAAAAGTAAATTTCCAAACTTGAAGAACTTTTAATTATTTGACTATCATTCTATAACATTGGTTAAATTTGATCAAAAAACATACCAATTAGTTGGCCAGTTAGAAACGGAGTAATGTATATGGTGTGAGCATTCCCCATCACACCACACGATTGTTATTTGAAAAGATCTGGTTTCTTCCCCGTCATTTTATTCTATATATTCATCGTTGAGTTCCGTTTTGTATTTATTATACCTTATAAACTGTAATCCTAATTCACAAAGATGATCGACTATAGGAAAACATGAGAATGAATCGAGGAGTTGAATTTAATCAGTTTGAACAGAACTCAACTGTTTGATTTTGATAATGACAATTTTTTTATTATTTGTCAGTTAAGAGTTAAGAGTAGATCTCTAAATTCAACAGATTATTTGCAATGAAAAACGTGCTTCAGTATTTAAAAAAATTATTAGTCATTTTTGTGAAACTTCGTACTTTCCAACCTGGCCTAGGGAAAATCTGAGTGGCCTCGAAACTATTAGTAGTAAAACAAGTACGATTACTTCACTCAAAAGAGAATATAATTTCTTCTCAGACTGTCGTACTCACCTAAATTGAATAGAAAAAAATTACTTCAAGTGTTAAATAGTCTATTAACTATTTGAAAACAGGAATTCGAAGCGTAACTTTTCAATTAAATTTTTTATTAAGTAATAAGTGCTAAGCATAAGTTTTCTCTGCTGAAAGAATTTCATCATATAATGAGATTTTCAAAAGAGGTGATTTTAGAGTTATCAACAATTTTATGATGTCTGGTGAGGTAATCAAAATGAAATCAGAAAGTATGAATTTTTTCAAAAATTTCTGAATTTGAAACATCGACAAATCACATGTTTTGGTTGCCAATAATATATAGAAACATTCCTCCGAGTTCTGACGTTCAAAAATTGGACACCTTATTCAAGTTGTCGTCAGATGAGTGAAAATAAATCTCAGCTCGACAGCCCTAGTTTTGAATTTTTCAACTGGGAAACTTGACTGGGGTCTAGGACGCAGCATATCGACTTTAACTTCACGTCAAAATAAACATGGTTTCAAAAATGGAATAAAATTTTGAAATTTACACAACATTAAACATGATTGTGATGCTGGAATTCTGAAATTCTCGTAACTTTGAAAAATCTTCCTTGTAGAGTTATGACATTTTCAAGACTCCGATTACATTATTTCCTAGAAAAACTTAGTGCGTTGGACATTTTTATGCTCCATAATTAAACATCACGATGGAGACCACGTTGCTTTCATGCAGGGGTTATTCAGATGCTCTGCTCGAAAATTATATATATTTTTTGATTTAAGTTTATTTTGAGAACCAAAGCCCATTTCAAATTTATTAATTAACTAAAGAATTAAAAGCTAGCATAAGTAGATGAAAAAATAGCGGTTCTTGATCAGCTTTCAAAATTGAGCTTTGGAGGTCAACGTTTTGAGCTGTTGAGCTTTTGGTTGAAATTAGGCGTGTGATGTACCAAAATATATGTTTTTTAACGTGAAAATTTCAAATTTGATGTAGAAAATTAACACTTTCAAGACGATAGCCATACCTTACACGTCACTAATTTCTATCAATATGGGACAATCTGAAATTCTAAAAACCCTGTCTCAGTGGATGATGGATGTGTAGTACACTTCATGTTGATTTCCCCTTAGATGACGACAGTTATTTACCTATTTTTAGAAAAAATATTGAAAGGTCTAGAATAATTTTATTCAAAAACAATTACCATTATCTGAAAGTTCGTATTTCCGACTATAATAATCAATAATATGCATCTTAATTTTTTCCTAGTAATTCCCACCAATTATCAATGAAAAAACCTACCTTTACATAAAAAAAAAAAAAAAAAAAAATCCGTTCAAAATTTTATTTAATAATTCGATGGCACAAATCACAATAAATACTTGGCCTTTGTGTGAAAAATAGCAAAACTGACTTACATCAAATTCTGAAAATTCTCATTCGGACTCATCTTCATTTTCATTCATTGTCTTCTAGATTCCTACCAATGCCAAAAAAAAGACATCCAATAAATGATCATTGGGGATTATTTTATTTCTTTTTGATATTACCACAAAAATAATAAAAAAATTCGCACAGAATTGCAGATAAATTTATCAAAAAATGACAAAATTTTATCAAAGATGACAGAAAAAATTTCATTCTATATTACGATGAAGAATTCGATTACTAAACATTGATACAATCCAATGAACAACATGTAAAAACCAGATAAAATTTTTCATAAAACACATAGAAGCCAGTGATATTTCATTGCTTCATAACTCATTGTAAAATTGACTAAAACGCACTCTGGTGGTAATTTTCTAAATGAAAATTTAATTGGGAATTCAAATCTGCACACTAAAAACGTGTACCACATGTCCTGTAATGTACATATAATCTCAAAGTAAAAAACGTGTACTACACGTTCTTCATTTACACAGACAAGTTATACCAATTTTGTTCCTTCTGTGGTAAGAAAAAAAAAAGAATAGGGACAGGGCATGCCAAATTAGCTCCGTCTTGAAAGTGTTAAATTCGATTGAGCGTAAGGGTGTTAGACATACAGAGTACGGAGATAAGTGGGACAGGGGTGTAATATATCGATAAGTCGGTTTTCTGATATGGGGATTTCAAATTTTATATTTAAATTTACAACAGACTGAAAATATAGTTTTTTGAAATACAAATGTGTAAAGTAGGTGATTTTGGTACGAGTGTGATCCTTGCCGCACGAGTTGCAGGCGAGTGATGCAAATTGCATGAGTAGCAATCACCTACTTTCCTCGAGTGACACACTATTTTTTACATTTTCCCCCAAATAAATCACTAAGCAAGATTTATTTTTGAAAAATGATGTAGTTAAACAATACTAAAAGGGCAGATTTTCCTTTAATTTTCGTTATTTTATTCGTTGATTTTCAAGTAGCTAAGGATGAATAAATACTTTGATGAAATTAAAATTCAAATAAATATTTTGTTCTTTTCAGCAGTACCAAACCTAACTTTGTAGCTAAATTAGTGACTGAGGAATTATTGATTAATAGAGTTGGTGTTTCTAGATTCAAAAAAACAACTAATTTTCTGTTAATTCACTTTTTTTTTTAATTCGTTTATTTACATGCAGCTAAAGATGATTCCAAAATTAAATAAGAAAAAATTTGATCAAATTTTCTCATCTTTCCATACGGCCAGTAGCTTGAATAGTGGCTGAGGAATCATTGTCTGAATGAGGAGAGGTTTCTAGTTTCCAAAAACCTGCCAATTTTATATTTTTTGGCATTTTTTTTTTGTTTATTTTCAAACTAAAGATAATAAAAAAAATTATATTAAAATTTTATAAATTTTATCCTCTTTTCTGGAACATTAACCTCAGCTCACTTCCTTAAAAGAAGCTGAGAGAGGTATGTTTCAAAATTGAAACTTGTTCAATTGAAGTCCAGCTTGATCAAATTTTCAAAAAGTCAAGATGTGCAGAAATTTCATAATGTTAGATGAGACAGTGTGCATGGCGGTCAAAATGGTGATTTGATAAATTTAGCATATCCCAAGCTGCTCATATGCGAAATTTTACTTTTTGACATTGAGGTAAAATCTCCTACTTCACATATAGTTGATATGCACAAAAATGTCTTTTTTTTAGGTTGGTGTTGCAGTGACAAGTAAGTAATGTCAGCTATTTTTTTACAGTGTGTGTCAAATTTGCAGACACTAAATGGGAAGTGCTGCAAACTTGACATGAGTTAAAATAGCCTATAAGCACTTGTTAGACGCCATACTGTTTGCAGCTAATGCTCAAAAAAAATATGGCAACAATGCCCCCTCCCAATAAAAAAAAACTTCCAAAGAAAAAAATTTCAGAAATTATATCTAAAAAAACAAAAAAGGCAAATAATCCATTATTTTGCATTTTTTTGTTAGTTTATTTTCAAACAGCTAAGAACGATTCAAAAAAATTATAAGGAAAGTAATTTCAATAAATTTTTTCCTCTTTCCAACAAAACCAATTCCAGCTTGCTTGATTAGACAGCAGCTGAGGAATCATTGAGTAAAAAAAAAATATGTTTCTGGATTTCAACAAAAAATTTATTCTATCAATTTGGGTTTTTTTGTTCCTTTATTTTAAAATAGTTAAAAATGATTAAAAAAGTAAATGAAAAGTAAATTCAAGTAGACTTTTTCCTTTGTTGAGAGGTACAACCTCTAACTCTCTGGCTTAAATAATGACTGAACCACTACCACAGTGGAACCAAATTTGTGAAGAGTCAAGAAGATAAGTGTTGGTTCATCGATGATCGAGTTATTAAAATACACGTCACCACAAAAGTACCTATATCAGTCATCAATTAGCGTGTTGTCAATATCTCGTAGAATGGAAAATTATTTCATGTCAAACTCGATGTATTTCTCTGTGATCTTATCATAGTACAACCTTAAGATTTGTGAGGGTAAAAGTATATACGGTATTCGAGATTGGTGATGATGTGAAGGGAAGGCCGTAGGTTTTCAGATGTCACAACATGTTTGAAAAACAATCAAAATTTATGTATTCGGACTTGCAGAATTAAACGTAATTGGTCAGAAAAATGAATTTAGTCAATATTCTGATAGCGAGCAAATAATTATGTATTTTAATTATTTTTCGATTAAAACATTTGGTAATGAAATTCGATTTTGAAAATTCTTTTAATTTACATTGAAAAAAGAATTTGAAATATGTGAAGATATGTTTTGGTGTAAAACAACACTAAGTTTTCTACTTACGCCTCAAAACGCGCTTTTAGATTTAACAAAAAAGAAGAGAAATTTTGTAGTCATTGCAAAGTTGGTGATTTAGCATAATATTTCAGAAAAGAACGTCGTCACATAAATATTTCTAGGCGTAATGCTAGTATGTTTAGTTCGATTGAATCAAACTCTTAATTTTTTTTTACAAACAAAAATTTATAATTTTTTCAATCAACATGTTTCTTGAACTTGACTGTTCAGTGTGAGGATATGAGATATATGATAATGTAAAACTTAAATAAAATATACCAGAATGTTCTAAAATTGTCAGGGAGTATATTTCAATATAAATTTATTTTGTATTCCATCATTTAACATAGAAAATGTTAATGTTTGTCTCCATGTAAGCTACATAAAATGAGTGGAACCTCGTCACGATTGGAAATCCCAAGTCATGGCAAGACCACTAGTATCCCCTTATAAGCTGGAAACCAACCAAAACAATTCTAATCGACTCTTATTTCTTACATCAACAGTCTTAAACGAATTCTGCTATCCGTGTGCTGTTACAATCTAAAATTGCCAAGCGTGCTTTGAGTTACCTTTCCCAACTTTCATGTTGCTTTTATTTTTATTTTGAAATTTTCTGTAAATTGGTACCTACCTAGTATTTTTTTTCTTTTTTTTTTTTCGAAAGAAATCACGCAATATTCCTTTATCAGTGGTTGGAAGGGGGAGCTTTGCACCATGCTTAAAGTAAATAAAAACTCGTTCTACAGGTAAGTACAGATTTTATTCGGATGCGGTGTTTTTCAAAAAGCACAATTAAGAACTATTGTGGCAGAAAAAGCGGGGATTTTGAAAGGAGCGAGAATAAAGGTTGTCTGATGTTAAATTATTTGTTAATTAATTTTCTTTCAACGAGCAAAAACTCGATTGGAACATCAAATGGAACGGAGGGGTGTATTAAAATGTCTGGTTATTCGGTGTAAAAATTGGGGGAAGTGAATATTGGCTCAGAATTTCCGTGTTTTTATTTTATTTTATTTTTTTCTTCAGCGATTCCCATCATTGGTGTATTTGGGCGAAGGTAAAACGCCTACCTCATCCATCTCAAAAAAAAAAAACATGGAAAAGGGGTTATTTGGATCTTCATTTTTATTTTTACATTTTCTTTTTACTAAAGGATTTAGTTATTCGCCCGTTAGCGTCGTGTTTTTTTCTTTCTGGCATGGGGAAAATTATCGAAAGAAAACGCCTGATCTTCCACTGAAGAACGATGTTCTTTTTTTTATCAACTTTTTAACGGCGTTTGACTTTTTAATTAGGATTGAAAAGTGGTTCATTGACAAAGAGCGAATAAATCATGCTGCCGAAAAAATGAATTTAAAAGTTGCTTATATTTGCTTTCTTCTTTCCTTTCTCTTCTTTTTCATGTTTTTTGATTGTATGTATTTTACTATAGATTGCATTATTACTTGAAAAAAGAGATCAGAAAATCAATTTTGGATTTTGTTGATCTTGGATATTGAAAGTCTTGGTAACGTGCTATTTTGGATTGTAGTTGGCTTAAACTGGAAACTCATTGTGAGAACCCAGTCGATTGAAATTGAACGATCAGTTCTGCTGATGGAAAATAGTTCTGAATCGACATCGGATAATGAATCGCATTACCTAGTCCTTGTCTTTCAGTTAGTGCAGCTGTATTTATACTTCGGACTTTGCTCTTTCTTATTTCGTTGAGTTTTAGGAAAAGTATCTAAATATCCCATACACAGTAGTGCGAAAATAAATACAAATTACCTCAAGTTTCTTAATATTTTCTGTATTCTATCACTACTGTTGATGCCTCTTTTGTTTGTTGTTGGATCGGGTAGAAAATAAAGGATTAGTAGTGTGTGTCCTCGATAAGGGCGGGTGTATGAATACATTTTTGTGCAGTATGTACAGTTTATGTACTGTTACTCGTTAATGACATGTGGTATCTTGTGAACATCCTTTATAAGTGACGTATTGTAGGTACAGATTCAAAGAAATATTAACGGGTTTGTCAGATGTCCCACAGATATGATACTGATCGTTTTTTGGGTTTTTGCATGAAGTGATGAAAACCCTATTAAAATCACTATTATTTTACTTCTTCTCCTTGTTCTTTTCTTCATTCTTTTTCTTCAGTTAGTTCTGTTTTGTTTTTCATCTGTGAAACTAGTAATGCCCATCAGATTCGACTAATCGATTACCTCGATTAATCAACTAATAGATTTTTTGCTAATCGATTTATTTTTGCAAAATTAATTGATTAATCGAATATCATTCAAGTTTGAGCAAGAATCACGAAATTTTTATAAATGAAATAGACGAAATATATGAGGAAAATCCTTATTGGCTGTTGGCGTTGCAGAAGAAACATTTTCTGTTTTACCTCAAAATTAATGCGTGTTGAAAAAATTGAATTTGCAGGTTAGTGTAAAAACGGTAAAATCGATTACTTGAAATAATCGATTGATCAATCAGTTTTCAATTAATCGCACATCACTATGTAAAGCAAAAACCGTATTGCAACATTGTTTATCGATGCAACTTGTTTGTAAAAAAACAATTAACGTTTTTGACGAAAATTTTGTGAAAATTTGGTATTTTTCCTTTCTGTAAATTATTTTTCTGACACCATTAATTGTACATCCTGTTCACGGTTGTTGAGTTCAAAGAGGCGCCTAAGTATTTCCTTGCAGTCTCAGTTCTGCAGTATTACAATGGAATACAAGGATAATCTGAAACGTGAGTTTTAATAAAGAATCTTAGTCCATGCTCTTTCTCTTTCCTCTTCCATGACCATAGCAATGTTTTCTTTGGATCTCTTTTCCATTTCATTTGGTGGAAAAGCAGTCATTAAGTCAAAGTCATAAACATTACTGCCTCTTGGTGGTTTTACTCATACGGAAGTAATATAGTCGGTGTTAAATTTTAGTATTTATCCTGTCAATTTCTGGGCTCAATTGCAAGTAGAATTATTTGAGTTCACTGTCTTCAATATCTCACATCATCTGTACCATCAGCGATAAAAGAAAATCCCAATTGCAGTTACTAAAACACTGTCACATTTTCTTTTGCACGAGGTCTTGCTTTTTTGAGTGTGAAATTTTTGTATTTAATTTTATTGACCAATGAAGAGAAATGATTTGCCTCGTCTGAACTTATTGCAACGTTACCCTATTTTTAATCCCTTTTGCTTGCAAACGGGTTATTAAAAATGACCTCACCAAAGGGTTAGAAGTGGAGATGATGAAAATTATCCGTTTTATGAGAAAAGAAAATGATTGATACCATTTTATCATTTTGATTTAATTCTTTCATCTGTATGTACAGGGTGCTTCATGAGTAGTTCCCCAAACGTGAAATATGGATACAAGAAAACTTCCTCTTTACATATAGTCTATCTTTGAAATTTATTTTCTAAATTTCAGTAGGTAGAGGGGTGTGGTATGCCAAATAGGGTGACCTTATGTCACCAAATCCAAATCCATAAGACAAGACACAAAATCACATCTATAACTTACCGCAAGTAAAACATACATAGACGATGAAATAACATACCGAAGTCCAATTTAATGCAGTTTGTAGTGATGGATAGCCCGCCATTAGATCAGATTTGTATCACCAAAACCTCCGTATTTTTACCTGGTTTTTGAAACTAGAATTAGGATAGGAAACAGGCTATCTGCTTACTTAGTTTACCTCATTATTGAAATTACCATTTTGAAAGAATCATACTTTCCTCCTGGGTGTTGCCCTCAATCCCATCTTAGCAAGACATGATACAAATAAAACTAACCATGTCTATAATCAATAACCGGCGTGTATTGTAACAGTGAAGAAATATATACATATAACTAATAGCATACCATATGATCACAGTAGTTGAATGGTTATTTGATTATAACAATAAAAAGAATAAAACAAAATCATTGAGCAAGTTAAAAACAGAAGAAACTTGAGATGTCAAATATTGAACATAAGAACATGTTTCGTATTCAGAAAATCATATAAGAGTAATTTTAACTACAACTGAATAAGACAAAACAAGCTTCAACTTAATCAGATGTAGGGGAAATTATCTGGTTGATAAATTTCATCCGCTTTCGTATCAAAATAAAAAAAAGGAGAAATCTATTAACCTTCGAGAAATATATGAGACTAGGTGAAAACCCACCATAGTAGGTTTTCACCGGGTGTCCGGACCAAAATATCAAGTATACTACAGGGGGTGTAAATTATCAAAATTTGGCATTTTCCAATTTTTAAATTAGGGAAATCTAGTTTGGAAAATGAGGAAATTGTTGGGTTCATCATGTACACTATGTGTCCGACTCGGGGTTGCCAGTATTTATACGCCATAAATCCGTACTTACTGGAATTTCTCTATTTTATCAGGATGCAAAAATTTATACGAATTCGTACATCAGTTTTTGGTTTTTTGATATTTGTTTCCAAATTTTTTGTACTTTCCAATTTTGTCAACCAAAAAAAAAAAAAAAAACCTTATGTATACAATATTTAAAATAGATTTCTTATATTTCGCGTAATATTATCAAATTATATTGAAAATAGCTGAAATTAGGAATGGAATAAAGAAATATCGTTGAAAATGTGTACGCTGTCACAAAATCTATGCAAAATTGGTACATTTTTTTTTGGTCTTCAGAAAATTCGTACATGTACATGAATCTGTACTTTAATAAAAAGCTGACGCGAAATAATTTTAAACCACCGAAGTATGAAGAGTTGAATATTCGTGAAATGAAGGCACTACCAAGAAATCCGCCCTACTGGCTTCTTTAATTTTGATGATCGGTTATATTTTAAGAGGAAGTTTTTTCTTAGTCGTACTTGGTTTATCTATATTTTATGTTTGGGAACCACTCACGAAGCACTCTGTGTGTAATATGCATGTATATATTGCCTAAATTTTATGTTCACGATTTTGAGAAAACTACAAAACGAATAGAACTGAAATTTTCATGAAAAATAGTTGTTGTATAGGTGCAAATCTGATAGAAGTTTGGTGCCTATCGATTCAGTAATATCCAAAAAAAAAAAAAAGGAAAATAAAAAATTTCTGGAAAATAAAAAATTCCTGAAAAATGAAAAATTCCTGGAAAATTTGGTTTTCCACGATTTTGAGAAGATGACGAAAGAGATCAGTGTGGAACTTTCTCGATAGATTTTCCTTATGTAGGTGCAAGTCTGATGTAAGTTTAGTGCCTAATTGGTTCAGTGGTTTCTGAGAAAACTGAAGAAGAAAAATTTCTAAAAACAATTTATTTTCGAAATTTCAAGAAAACTTAAAAAAAAAAAGGAATAAGTCTAAATTTTTCACGAAAAGTATGCCTTGTATGGGACCTCGTGTGATAGGAGTTCGGTGACTATTGTTCAGCAGTTTCTGAGAAAACTGGCAAACAAAAAATTCCCGGAAATCAGTTTTCATCCATTTAATACGAATAAATCGATATTTTTGTCAAAGATATCGATAACCATCGATAATTTTTTGCAATTCTTTCAGGGAATTGGGAATTCATTCTTTTTTGGAACTATTAAACATGAAAATAGGCAAACTCGGTTTTCTAGCGAAATACTGCTGCGCTGGAGTTTTTATTTCTTTATCTTTGTAAACAACTGAAGTAAAAAAAAAAAGAAAACGAAAACTGTGAAACGATGCGCCAACCAAAGAATAGGAAAAATGCGAAGTTATTAATAATAATGATAATAATCATAGAACTGCGAATTACAGGAAAAGAACAAAACAAAAGTTTGGAATTGGGGATGAAAAAATGGCGAGTGAGGAGAGAATGTAGAAGAGAAAAAACTGACAAAAAAAAAGTAAAAAATAAGGTTTAAAAAGGATAACCTCGGGAACTGGGAACCGAAGATGAAACAAAAAAACGGAATATCGAGAACCGCGGTGGTATCAGAGATGTTGGAAGTTTTTACTCTTCGTTAGCGTACAAAACAATTCATTACAAATTATTCTACAGGCTGCTCATCGGAGAATAAGAAAAACCGCTTTTCCAGCTGCACACGAAACTTGAATGGGGTAGGAGGTAATGGCGGAGAGCAAAACGATTATGCCCCCTCGCCTTCCTTTAACCCCTCGTTTTTGCAGTCCAGCTATTGTTTTACGCTGAAAAAGATAATGTTTGAAGTTATACCAGCAATTTATTTTTCACTTTTATTAATTTTCGTGGACGTTTACCACTATCGCCACCAACTACCTCCACTACCCTCATCTTTCTTTTGTTACCTTTTTTTTTATACTCCATTTTTATTGTTTTTTCTACAGCGTTCGCTTCTCCTGTCGACTTTTTTTTCTCCCCGTTTTGTAACGATTAAACACTACGTGAAAAATAATTAAAATCCAGCGGCTTGGAAAAATGTAGGTACCTACTTTTTGGCGCGAGATACGACGAAGACACGACATCGTGTGCATATCGTACGACATTACCCTTTTCCTCAAGCTCCAAAACCGCCCCCATCGACGTGTTGCCATTTCTTTGGAATACCGGAAATAGAATGACAAGAAAATTAGTCATACAAGTGGAAAATTTTTCGTATACACTGAGGGTAGATGAAAAAATTGTTTATTGTTTGATGCTGCTTATACCTTTCAGAGGTTGAATGGTGTAGTAGCAGTGCAATGTATTCTTTTTATGCATGTCACGATAATATAGTACGTATCGTGACGTATTTATGCCAAGTTAACATATTCCATAATATAAGAAGTACAGCCGAATATTACCTATTCCTAAAAACACGTATTCTCAAACACTCAGTATTTATTCCAACACTTTCAGACGATGTTTTCACCATTCCTAAATTCCTAGAATACAACAAAATACGTCTACATATACTTATTTATCCTATTTTAATGCTCATTTAATGAACAAAGAGTAGCCAATTTTAATATGACTGCGGTTTGTATTGCAAATTGCATCTTGTCGAAGATTGCTCACTTTACATTCGAGTTGCAAGCACTATTTTTTGCAACACATGCGCATGTAGGATTAAAGAAGGCATCTGATTGGTTGGATAGGAGGAGCCAAACATTTTCATTGTTGGAGCAAATACATGTTTTGCCCCTTGGTTGGAAATTTTATGTTTTGTGTCTCGAATAGAAATACCTAATTGTGCAATTTGCAACATTTGTTGCGAAAAAGTATTGTTGGACACATTATCACTTTAAATTTAAGTTTCTTACATGGCTCGATCACATTCTTTCATGTCTGGATCACTTTCTGTATTTTTTGTGTTTTTAAAAATAAAATTATTCAGTTATTTATTCGGTTCTGAAATGAAATTATTGTGTCATTTTTTCTAGGGTTGGTGAGGTGGAGGGCCTGAGACGTTTGGGTTTTAAAAAAGTAAAATAATTGATATTATTATGTGGTTTTAATTTTATTTGCATTAGGTAAAGAATTCAGTGGCTTTTTCATTCAAATTGTCTTTGATGGTTACGGATTTTTTTTTTTTTTTTTGTGAATAATGTAAATTTATTAGCTTTTGTCACTTCATGGGGAATTTTGACTTTACTTTTCCATTAAAGAAAGGAGAATAGGTAAAAAATTTTCAGTGAATGTTTTATAGTTTTGACGATCAATTAATCCTTCATCAAAATATGTAATTTATATAAACTTATATTTTCATTAACTGACAATTGATATTTTTAAAACTATTCAGCTCAGTTTTCATTGGTTTGTGACTTAAATGAATTGCTTTAAGACAATTTTGGCTTTAGTTTGTTACACATGATGCCTCATAATATTATTTTTCAAATATTTTTACAAAAATTTGAGGTTTATGGGAGTTTTTTTCATTTTGAAATTCTTAGTCCATAAAAATTTCACACTTCAGAACTTTATCAAAAAAATAAATTTTAATTATAATTTACGCAAACAAAACTCAAGTCGTCTGTATTAAAATTTTCAGAGTACTACCTTCAAAATTGAGTTTTCCCACTTCTTTCTTCCTTGCTTCTTTTTTTTTCTTTTTGTTTTGAAATTATTTCTTACTTTGAGTACAGTTTTATTGTTAAGTAAAGTCATGGTTACCTCTCTTAGTAAATCCAGTAGGCATAAAATTGAAGATGAAAAATATGTTAGTCAGCTTATCATCCAGGTTTTTAAAATCACCAAGTACAGTTAAAACTCTTTACTAGCAGGTATGGGTATAAGGGTGATCAAAGATAACATCCATTTTGTGTTTTTCTGGTTACAATGTTGTTGACTATTTAATAATAATAACGGAGTTTACCCTAGATTTTTTTACAAGCTGATTGTATGGAAGCCTAGCTCCTAACTTGTTGCATTTTATGTTTACACAGGGCTAGTTTTATAAGCTGAGAAGGATAATATTAGTTTCACAAAATGGCCAGGGCAATTTTATTCCAGTGTAATATTATGAAATTGTCCGTTTGGGGTGTCAGAAGTATCGAAAATCAAATCACACCAGACCACCTGGTGGTAAATAGAAAAAACGAGGTTGTGTAAGCCTAAGATATATTACGAAGGTGTAGAACTCAGTTGATAAAAAAAATTTAAAGAACATGTAATTGGTTCTGGAATGGAAGCCAATTAAGAGTGAGTCAGACAATAAGAAAAGACAGCGACATCCTCTTGGGGAAATAAATAAAAATCAAATCACATTTCACAATTACACCATAATAATTCACTTCTTATTTGAGTTTCTCTCATTACCCTTATCCTAGCTTTAGCCTCTGAATATTATCCTTGAATTAGTTATCACAATGTGAATAAAAATATGTTCTCACAGTTGATGAATGAAAATTTTAGTTTTTGTGTAAAAAGTATAAATTTTTATTCAATAAAGTGGAACAGCAGGAACACAGTTTAGAAACTTGGTGGAAACGATGAAAAATGAAAAAATGTTTTTTAGTAATTTTAGAATAGGTACCTATTTTGATATTAATGAAAGTCGAACTTTTCTCATGAACAATCTTCAAATTTAATTTTTTGTAAATCATAAGAAAACTCATAATTTGTTAATTTATACCTTTTAATACTTTTGAAAATTATTTAGAAACATTTTGGACTATGTAAAATTTTAGTACTTGATACACTGGCTCAAAAATAATAGCAGAATCTTGATTTTCTAGGATATAATTAAAGAAGGTAAAAAAATTGAAAAATAAAGTGGACATTTCAAACAAAAGAAATTAAAATGGCAGAAAACACAAAAACATTCCATAAAATTCCCCAAATCACTGAAGTGCAAAAGAACACATCATAGAGTCAGAAATGATGAGGTTCAACAAAAAAAAATAAGGAGATTAGAAACTGATAAAATTCTCTCATTGATAAGGAAACAAAGGAGAACCTTCTCAGGTAGAGTTTGGAACTTCCCCAGTTTATCACCAAACAAACCTTCAATCTTGAACTTTGAAGAATACCTAAAGTCGATAGTTAGTATTGAGGAAGAGATCATAGTAAGTATGGCAATGGATGATTGAAACAGACAAGTATGCTTGCACACTCATCAATCACCTAGCAGGCCAGTGGACACATGGTCTACAAACAACCTTTTTTCACTCACAGCTTTACATTGTCTGTATTCCCAAATTGGGTACAGAACTAAACTCACACACACTATGGTCTTTATCAGTTGAATATGCAGCACCTTCTATTGTTTGTGGTTGTAAGGTGCGCACGCTCACCTATACCTACAATGAGTATTGATAAAGAGATCGTTTTTGATAAAAGAAAAAAAAGGAAGTTAGGTTTTAAATGAGTATCCGAATTTAATGTTGAAAGAAAAATAATTTGTCAAGATATGAAAAAGGAGTGGAATGTTATACAGAGTAAAAATAAGGGAGGAAAAAAAATAACTTGATCAAAAGGAATTTAGAAATATGACGAGATAACTTTTAGAAGAATAATACTATTGATAACAGTAAAATAAAACCAAGTTGTCTTCATTTCGCCTCTCTCATTTTTACTTGAATTAATTTTGCTCTCAGTCAGACAAATTGAAGTTCATTCCACTGAAATTCCCACTTTTTTTTTGTACTGGGTAAAAGCTATAAACGTAAAATTACTAATATAAATGTAAAATTACTAAAAACTAAAAATGTAAAATCTTATAATTTTCTGTTACTCTATACTCGAGGAAGAACAACTCGCTCTCAATAAAAATAAAAATAGATAAAGTAAATTTGAATAAAAAATTAATTCAGTAGGAGTACAAGTACTACACTCCACACATTATTCTTTCATATAATTCAAGTTATCGAAAGGAATTTTGAAATTTTTCCATGTCATTGGCATATGTTAGTTGAAGATTCAGTGAAAATTTGGCCAAAATTGTGCCTTTGGGGTTCTCGAGTTATTGCTGAAATATTCCCCTAATAGATTAAATTCAGATCAACTGAATCACATAATTGGAACAGAATTTCAGCAGCATCTCGAAAACCAAATGTATTATTTCAGCCAAATTTTCAAAAAATCTGTAGCTAATATTTTTTGATAAGTCATCAAAATTTCAGCTCAATCACATGTTTGGTTTTCAAAACTTATCATCTTAATCACGCAGTTGGAACATTGTTAACAAAGTGGTCCATAAAGTATCATTTGTCATTGGAATCTTCTAAATTCTGAATGAAATTACTGAATAAGGTTAATTATAATATATTGAATCAATAATTTGCAATTGAGTTTGTCTTATGAGTATAAAACCAAATAAAAATAAAGTAAATTAAAGAAGTAAATTTTTATTATCAGTTATCAATTATAACAAATTTGTGAACCATTTTACAAGCTATTTTCATTTATACCCAGCTTTTTTACATGAAACTTACCTGGCTTTTTTATAAGTTAAAAATTCAAAATTCTCAACTCGTACGTTGCGCAGTATGACTTTTTGTTGTTTAAACTTGAACTTTTTGCAGGCTGTTTGTAAAAAAAAAAAGCCTAGTTTAAACCTTGCTAATAAATAATGTAAATAAATAAAAACCTAATGTAAAGGAAACAAACACAAAATGGCAGCTCATTGCTTATGATCATCATGCACATTTCTGTTAGTTTAGAGGCTTGGTACAGTGGAAAGAATAATTAGGTTTCAAAATCTGTTTCTGAATCATCAATAAACAATACATCTGCAACTTTTAATGGTTGGTGCAAATCAAACAGGCAAATTTCAGCTTCACTTTTTTGATCAAAATTTCTTCAGAATGTTTTAAATATATTGAGAGATGAAACAGCTGATAGAAGATACTGGCAGATTATTGCAATATGTTTTTTATTAATAATGACCAACATTTTAGGTGTTCTATGTTGGATGAGCGTTATTTTTCATGCAAAAGTTTGAAGAGCGTTCAGCAGGTTCGATGGCATCCTGCCTCGCCAACATCCATGCATTTGGTGGTGTTGACCACAGATGACACATTACGCCTGTATGACGCTCAGGAAATGAGTTTGGTGACAGTTTGGCATCCAGGACGCGCATTCCTTTCATCATCCATGAGGCAAAGTACGCTGGGACGTGGCATGCAAACACTGGCTTCACTGGGTGAAACAGCCATTGACTTTGATTTCACTCCACCAGTACTTGTGGTAAGTATCCGTGTTTACTATATACATTATATACATTATAATGATAAATATCATATAAGGTAGATGCATCATTCATAGCCATCTTCACTGACATTTATTGAAAATAAAATCTACTGTATGTATGATTAACTGATAGCATGGAATTTACAGTAATATTAAGTTTAGTTTCATGATTGGTGTAGGGTATGAATACCATTTAATAAATTATTATAATAATAAGAGATTATTGGAACTGTTGTAATGTACATTTTCACCGGGACTATAAAATAATGATGTGAAACTAATGTTATAACAGTGGAAGATAACGTTTAGTATATTGACTAGTGTTGGTACTTGTTTTCACAGTGTTGTCGTATCCATTTAATATAGAATGCCATCAGTATCACTAAAATCAAAATGAGTTTAATTTGGTGACATGATATTGCAACATCTAGTGTCATGACAGTAGATGTTATGTTCTTATGATGGCACTTGTGGGGATTAGACCATCACTCGTATGAGGAAATAGGCTCGGCCTATCGACGACAGTCGTCACCTTCGGTGACAATTATTCGTGCCTTGCACGTTAAACCAAATACCAAATGTATGTTCGTTTGTACTTGTCTATTTTTGCAGATAGACAAGTTACAAATCTCGGACCGTGACGAATCGATAGATAATTATCTCGGCGATGTCACGGACCGATACGAAGATGCATTCTCCGTACTTTACCGTTGCCATAGCAACCACAAAGTACGAATAAATTATCTACACAATACTTATGTAAATATTACATAAGTGTGTATGTGTGCGTGTAGGGAGCCGGCTATATAAGACGAAAAAATCATAGACAAAATTGCCAGTGTTTGCCGAGGTCTTGGCTCCCTCATACCTTTTTGGTATATTGGCATAAACACGCAAACTGTTCTGTTGAACACCTTCTTTGTTGGTTTTACTTTCCACGACGTAAGGTATTCCACAGTGGTGACCTCGACGTGATTTTTTGGCCACGTCGTGGTGTCTTTTGGCGCGGTGCGCTTATACTAAAGTGGCGCGGTGCGCTGGCGAGTAACTCGCTTTCTAATTAAAGTAAAAATAAAATTTTTTTTTTCAAGAAATTCTATTTTTACAACAAGACACCAGGAGCTCTCGAAGGTGTCTGCTAAGTGGGAACTTATACCCCCCTTCTAGAGTATAATTACCAGAAGGAAGAACAGCAGACCCTGGAAGGACATAGTTGGCCTCATCCACCAACTCCTCCACCTTTGACACACCAAAGAGAATTTGAAGACCTCAACCTCTCAGAAAATAAGAAGAGGAATAGACGTCCAGAACTTGAACGTCTAGGTGTGACAATTGACCAAAACGAATTGTCCACCAAATCTCTGAGGAGTAGAAACATACCAACTCCTCCAACAGATCAGCAAACACGATCTGCCCCAACTTTTGGCGAAGCTACTAGCCAACAAGGTTCAATGGCACAACCAACTGAAAACCCACCCACAATGTCAGCAACCGGATCCTCACAGCAAGTGCTAACACCCGAAATAATAGCCCAAGTTATACAGCTACTGAACACACGTACAGAGCAGAATCCGGCATTCTACAGACGGAGGATTGATATTCCAGAATTCCTCCCAAATGAAGTCGATGTCTGGCTGACCCTTCTCGATGGAAGATTTAAAACCGAGAATATACAAGCCGACCAACGATATATACATATTTGTGGAGGCATGCCCCCACAAATAATAAGAGGAATTCCGAATATCATGGATTGCCCTCCGGCAGAAACCGATAAATACGCATGGTTCTGCAAACAAGTAAGAAACGTATTTGGAAAATCAAAAAATGAAATAATTGACGAAATAATGGGTGGAATGAAGATAGGGGACGATAAACCCTCAATCTTCATGGCTAAATTGCGAAAAAAGGCTGACCATATAGTAGCCCCTTCGGTAATCGGAAACCAATTCTGTAAGCAACTTCCTCAACATGTTGTACAGGCATTGGCAGCAGTAGGATCAACAATAATCAATGAATCCGCTGACCTAGATTACCTAGCCAAAAGCGCTGATAATGCACTACAATACTCGAAGAATTCACCTTCAATTAGTGCAGTATCAGTAGAGAACGGAGAGATTGCACAGCTGAGAGCACAAATAGCCCAGCTCACTTCACAAGTGCAAAATAACAACAATAAAAATAGAAACAATAACCAGCGAAATAACCGATCAAGAAGCAGACCTGATAAGAAACGACAAAGCCGGTCAAGAGACCGAAGAACCGGAAATTCTCGCAGGGGGCAGAGTCCAACTCCCCCGAAAAATAAAAAATCTTCATCCAACTCTCCTTCTCGAAAATGGGATGAAAAGAACTGCTTCTACCACAATAGATTTGGCGAGGCCTCCACCAAATGCAACAACAAATGCCAATGGTGGGGCAAAACTTATAAATCTGATCCGTCAAACTAAAACGAGGGGCCATCTACGCGGCCGAAGACCCCTCGGAAAATTACTCATGCCGCCTGTTCCTAAAGGACAGGATAAGTAGGAGAAAGTATCTAATAGACTCAGGCGCAGACCTAAGCATATTGCCAGTGAATAAGAAACATAAGATACACACTCCGAAATACTATCTCCGTACTGTGAATGGTCAAAACCTTCCAGCATACGGACTTGAAACTATCAAAGTCGACATTGGATTGCGAAGAGACATGACTTGGTCTTTTACAATTGCGGACGTTCCAAATCCAATCCTGGGTGCTGATTTCTTAGCACATTACGGCCTAATCATTGATCTAAAAAATGGAAAATTGATCGATAATGAAACAAAACTTTGTGTGGAAGGCAAAACACTAGTGTCTCAACTGGACACAGCCATTTCCAGTTGTAGTAAAGTCGACGAAAGATTCTTACGAATTTTGTCAGACTATTCTGGAGTCACTCAACCATCAATTCGCAGGCACCCTACCTATAAACATGATACAGTTCATTATATAGAAACAACAGGGCCGCCATGTCATGCTAGAGCAAGACGGCTTCTGCCAGATAAGCTAAAAGCAGCCAAGGAATACTATGACCGAATAATAAAAGAAGGTATTTGCAGACCTTCAAACAGTTCATGGAGTTCCCCAATCCACATGACTAAAAAAGCAAGTGGAGAATGGCGAATTGTTGGTGACTACAGAGCCCTAAATGCCAAAACAGTTCCAGATCGTTACCCAGTTCCAAACATAATGGACTTCAATGCAAATATGAAGGGTAAAACAATGTATTCTAAAATAGATATAAACTGGGCATTCCACCAAATACCAATGGCCGAACAGGACATTCCAAAAACGGCACTCATAATGCCCTTTGGACTATTCGAATACCTTCGAATGCCTTTTGGACTCCGCAATTCAGCTCAAACTTTCCAAAGATTCATCAATGGACTGTTTCGGGATTTGCCGTTTGCATATGCATATCTGGATGACATTTGCATATGCTCAGAAGGCGGTGAGCAACAGCATGAGAAAAATGTGAGAGCCGTTATACAACGTATACACGCTGCCGGCCTTACTATCAATGTAGGAAAAAGCTTATATGCACAAACCGAAATTGACTTTCTCGGCTACAAAGTCTCTACCGAAGGCATAGCCCCTCTAAAGACCAAGGTCGAGCCAATATTAAATTTTCCAAAACCCTCAAACGTAGCAGAACTAAGACGCTTCTTAGGGATGGTAAATTTTTATAGACGCTGCATGAAAAACGCAGCAGCCGAACAAAGTAAGCTGTTTGCCTTAATAAAAACATCAAAGAAAAGAGATAAAACTCCACTCGAATGGAATGAAGAAGCTGAAAAAGCATTTGAGAACATAAAAAACTCACTGGCTAATGCAGCCCTCTTGGCTCACCCAGACAAAAGTCTACCATTATGTGTCGCTTCCGATGCCTCCGACTTTGCAATTGGTGCAACACTGTACCAAAAGGAAAAAGACCAAAAATACCCGCTCGCTTTCTTTTCCAGAAAGCTATCAAAAACAGAGAAAAATTACAGTACTTACGATAGGGAATTACTGGCAATCTTCGCTGCACTGAAGCATTTCAGGCACCAATTAGAGGGTAGATGTTTCACTGTGTATACAGACCATAAACCCCTAACACATGCCTTCACGCAGAGAGCAGAGCCAGCATCACCGAGAAGAGCACGACAGTTAGACTACATAGGTCAACTAACTACTGACATCCAGTATATAAGTGGAGAACTTAACACTCCAGCTGATGCACTCAGTAGAATCGAAGCTATCTCGGCCCCTGCCCAATTACCTTATGCTGAAATAGCTAAAGAACAGCTTAAGGATGCAGAATTGCAAGAGTTGTTGTTGAACGAAGACACATCTCTTAAATTGCGGCAAAGAAAAATTCCCGGTACTGACGTCTTACTAACATGTGACATCAGTACAGGTAAGAATAGGCCATTCTTGCCGAAAAAATATCGTAAATTGGCATTTAACAGTGTGCACAATTTATCGCACTCTGGCCCCAAAAGTACTGCTAATTTGGTATCATCAAGATTTGTCTGGCCTCGACTCAAGTCTGACTGCAATAATTGGGCTCGCACTTGCCTGAATTGCCAAGAGTCCAAAGTAGGAAGACATACTCGATCTTCACTCAAATCTTTTAAACAAACAGAGCGGTTCAAAACAATCCACATTGATTTGGTGGGCCCATTGCCCCCTTCACAAGGACACAGATATCTCCTTACTATGATTGATAGAGCAACCCGATGGCCCGAGGCAATCCCATTATATGAAATGACAGCACCAACTATAGCTGCCAAACTATATGAAAACTGGATTGCCCGATATGGCGTACCTGAAGTCATAGTTACAGACCAGGGTCGCCAATTTGAAAGCTCACTCTTTCAAGAGTTATCAAAAAAGCTAGGTATTCAACATAACCATACCACAGCTTACCATCCTCAAGCAAACGGAAAAGTTGAGAGATGGCACAGAGCTTTAAAAGCCTCAATAATGGCTCATGACACAAAAAGATGGGTGGATGTACTTCCAACCATCCTTTTAGGCCTACGATCAGCCCTTCAATCAGACACAGGACATTCTGCAGCGCAGTTAGCGTTCGGCGAAGAGCTACGCCTACCAGGGGACTTTTTCACAAATCCGACAGAAACTAGCCCCGAAATCTTAGTTCAGAACATACGAACTGATGCCAACAAATTCCTAAAACAGGCAGCTCGCCATGGCCAGCCAAAGATCTATGTCTCGAAACATTTGGCCACTACTTCACACGTATTTGTTAGAGACGAAAAAATAAGATCTTCACTGGAAAAACCCTACGCCGGTCCTTATAAAGTGATATCACGTGACAACAAAAATTTTGTGATATCCATAGCAGGTGAAAACAAAACAATATCAATCGATAGATTGAAACCTGCATATTTGGTAACAGACGACAAGAAAATAATAAGGAAAATAAAAGGAAATACACAGACTAATTCCTCCGAAATAACTAAAACACAAACAGTACAGGAAGAACCAGTCGAAACACAAAAAGAAAATTCACAAACAAATAAATCAGTAAAAAAGAAAAAGACAGTAAAATTTTCGGACGACATTGTCACAATAAAATATGACCCTACAGACCCAATAAACCCTCGTAAAAGAGGCAGGCCCCTAGGAAGTAAAAAAGCAAAAAACCAGCTTCCAAAACGAAGATCGGAGCGATTAGCGCAAAGAAAATAAAAATCTTTCGAAAAATTAATATAACAAACAAAAAAAAAAATAAAAACCCGCTAAAAACGACGACTGTGGAATCCCTCGATAAGAAAAGTGCGTGAACAATAAAACAACGACAGGTATCAACAAATCCACGTGCGCTCGATGACAACAAAAACATCGCAACGTGTATCTGTTGTCAAACAATACAAAAAGAATAAAAACGTTCATCTTATTGATGACGTCAGAAGCGGAGATGAATTTCTATTCATCTCGAATTACCTATAGCTTCAAAATGTTCAAACACGCCTAACTTTGCAGAAAATGAACAAAATTTTTCGGGAAAAGCTGCAAATGATAGAGAATTTTTACATCTATCCCCTCCACGGACGTACTCGCTCAAATAAAGACAACGTTTCAACGTAACGGACGAAATCAAAACTCACCAAGTCCTCATTCGCTTTTTCTACTGTCGCCTCGACTGTCGAACTTTGCTTTCCTAATAATTTTCTTTTGTAATTTTTCTTTCCTTTTTTTTTTGTAAAATGTCGTCTACAAACCACCAACAATTGCCCGCCGATTTCGACCCTCAAATTCCTTCGTGTTCTAAAGACAATGTTGTGCGTATCAAAAATATGCAACAACAGTGTCTGACGGAACACGATAAAGATTTGGCCCGAATCGAAGAGGAATTATTGATGGAAACGGACTTGTCCCCGGTGGAAAAGATCGTCAGTCACATGACGAAGGAACTGCCACCTCTGATCTCGCCTCCCAAAACGCCCGTCAAGGAGTCACCATTTCTGGCAACCCCAAAAATGACGACCCCTAAACCAACGATGCGGGAGCGAGCCAAATTCCTTTTCGCCGATGAGGACCCTGCTCTCCGAGCAATTCCTCCTCCGGCCCCAAAACATATCCGTACTCAGCAATTCACGGCAACATCCAATTCGCCACTGCTGACTACCCCAGGACATTTTAATCCTCGCCCCTCCATTCCTGTCCGCAACCATCCTTACCGTCGTCCCCAATATCGACCACCGAGACAACGAGGACAGAGGAGTAGGGACACTTTCCTCCAACGACAAGCCCAACGCATACAATCCTACGAATGCGTGGGGGCAGCAGTTGGAAGTGCCCTCGCTAAATGGGAGAGGGAGCAAAAACAGCGCTAAAACCTCTAATCCCCCAGACAAGCGATTAATCGTTTTTACGACGCAAAAACTGGGGGGGAGTAGCTGTGGGGATTAGACCATCACTCGTATGAGGAAATAGGCTCAGCCTATCGACGACAGTCGTCACCTTCGGTGACAATTATTCGTGCCTTGCACGTTAAACCAAATACCAAATGTATGTTCGTTTGTACTTGTCTATTTTTGCAGATAGACAAGTTACAAATCTCGGACCGTGACGAATCGATAGATAATTATCTCGGCGATGTCACGGACCGATACGAAGATGCATTCTCCGTACTTTACCGTTGCCATAGCAACCACAAAGTACGAATAAATTATCTACACAATACTTATGTAAATATTACATAAGTGTGTATGTGTGCGTGTAGGGAGCCGGCTATATAAGACGAAAAAATCATAGACAAAATTGCCAGTGTTTGCCGAGGTCTTGGCTCCCTCATACCTTTTTGGTATATTGGCATAAACACGCAAACTGTTCTGTTGAACACCTTCTTTGTTGGTTTTACTTTCCACGACGTAAGGTATTCCACAGCACTACAGTATCAAAACTTATTGTCATAACACTGATGTCACATTTAATGTTGCTGTGAAAACCAACCTTTGCTTTATAAACTGGGTAGTTTTTTCTGAAATTTTCCACATTCTATTATTTTGTCATGAAAGTACTGTTTTAAACTCTGTTAGCATTCGGTTACAATGCTATGAAATTGGTGTTTGTGAAATTTCTTTTAATACTCTGTTATTGTGCTCTTATCAGCTCCTAATGCTGATAAATTATTTGAGGCCATTTGAGGTGTTTTCTAGAATAATTGAGGAAAGAATGACTCAGTTTTATTGAAATTGCTTTTACAATATCCTCAAACACTAACAAACATAAAAATTTTTCAGCTAAGTATTGCTTCATTTAGGAAAAAATTCATTTACAAGAAATTGTATTAATTAGACTGGTATTAACTTTGAAGATGTCGTATCTCAACAGGGGTGGCTTAATTCAAATGGAAAACACCAGAGTAAGAGCCAATATCCTTCGCACTTACCCAGATTTTAACCCAAGTTCTTCATGAGGAAAAATAAATAAAAAGAGTGGAATGAGTGAATAAGCTGGGTGTCCTTGACTCGAATGAGGCCCCTCACAATTTTATACCGACCAACCATCATCCTCAAAAACACTATGAACATTTACATTTATACTACCTTATTCTCACTTTGCCACTTGAAATTTTGATAATAATGGAAATATAAACAAAATTTTCTTCAAAAACAAAGATTTTTTACAATTGTTTTCTTATCAAGGGCTTTTCGGTGCAAAATTTTATTAAATTTTCACTGCAAATTTCTGTTTGAAGATGAAAAGAAGTAGACTACTTCAACAATTTCTGAGGAAATGACAAATTAAATTGCATCCTTTTAATTCGCTCTTACATTATGTATTCATTTTTATGCGTAGTGTGATTGTCTTGAAATTTTTTCACAAAGGTAGGCTGTTCTTGGTGAAATTTCTCCTATGGAAGATGCTTGGTTAGTTTAAACTTTCTACATCATCATTTTTGTCCATACCTGGTTCATATAATTGAAAGTTTATTACTATTACTTGCCAAAAACTATAGTAACTGTGGGACACCGTGGTATGCGCAGGCGTACAACCATGTATCGACCTTGTGTATGTGTATGTGAGCCGAGCTCAGTATTAAATTAGATTAGTAGTGGTGAGCTACTAACCTGTGAACCAAAAATGTGTTTGCCCTACATAATGTAGGGACAGGCCACACGACCTACCAGCGAGTGCACAAGTACACTCGTCACCACTGGTAGGAAGTTGCCACAGTAACAATTACTGCAACAGGGATGTAATCAGCCTTTTGTATCAGTTGTGGCAAATTAACATCCAGCAAGGGCATAGTCTTCGACGTGATAAGCATTAAAATAAATCAAAAAGGTAAATTTCATCTTCTTAGTGCAAATTTTGGCGAATGGGAGTTTTGCAGTTTTTTAAAATTTTGTTACTAAGGGCAGTGTCTTTATTAGTACCCTACTGTTCTGTGTTCATACCTATTACAAGAAATAGGAAAATTAAATGTTAGTTCAAAACAAACTGTAGTTATTCCAATAGAATTTACAAACATATCAGACACATTGCATGTAGCCACAGGGCTTATTTGGATAAAATTCACGAAAAGAAATAAACATAGTTAATTCTTCATTAGAGGACATCAAAGTAAAATAGTATTGAAAAAAACAAATTTCATCAAATGAAATTACTCTTACTGTACATTATTAAAAAAAAATGTAAGTTATAATTAATATGTATTTTAAAATGGGATAACTTGGGTCGGGCTTTTTGTATTAAGGCTGTTCTGGAAACCCTCTTGACTTATTTGCTATGAAAACTATACTTATCAAAAGGATTAGAAAATTGAAAACATAATGAAGAACAATGTTTTCACAACAGCCATTCTGTAATGTAAAATCAAAATTAAAAAGGGAGAAGAAAATTAATTAAAGTTGAAGAAAACAAAAAGAAGTTCAAATTGGAAGAGAAACTTTCATTCCACTAGTTTTTTATAAGTTTAGGCGTAGAAAGGAAGAAGAAATAAGAAAAATTTATTTCTGTCAAGGATAATTGGCCCCAAAATTTTTTTTAAACAATGGAAGAACAAAAACCACTAGAAATTGAGAAAAAAAATTAAAAATCTGAAAATAGAAATACAATGCAGATATTAAAATTTTTATTTTTCCAAAATTTTTAACCAGGCTCTCCCATTATCCCATTGACAGAGTATTATAGTGAAAGTAAAAAAATAATGAATATTTTTTAGGGAATTGTCTCAGGTTAAATTATTCTTAGTTATCCCTATGTACAATACAAAATTTTTTACATCGGGTTTTAAACATCAAACACTGTCAATATTTTTTATGTTCTGCAGGTGAGTCAGTTTGACATCCACCATAGGAAAACCCCATTTGGTACATGTCAAACTGACTCATTGTGCAAAATATCATGATAGAGATAAAAGTAAATGCACCGGATAAAAATTTGAAAATTTCAGATCTTATTTTAAACAGTGGCGTATTTAGAGCTTAATTTTAGGGGGGGAAGTTCTTGTACTAGCCTGATTGGATATTATTTTTTAGGGACATGCGTGGTTTTCAAAATATTTAAGTGATGTATGTCTCCCAAACTCACCCAATCTGTCGCAAAGTTATAGTTTTACCATAAAAACTTACTCATTGCTTCCTGAAATATTTCTCATAGGACCCTTTATCTTTGTCTGAGTTTTGCATTGTTATTTTGAAAAAATTGATTGGACCTAATCTTGTTTATATAAATTGAAAATTAATTTTGTTTTGAAGATGTGGCTACTTCCTACAAGTGGTGATGGGTGTATTACAGCACTCACTGATAGGTTGTATGGCCTGTCCCTACATCATGTAGAACAAACACACTTTTTGGTTTATGGGCTAGCAGTTTACCACTACTAGTCTAATTTTAACACTGAGTTTGGCTTACACACATACGAGGTCAAAATGTAGACGTGTGTATACACTACCGGCTGCCCCCTATGGAAGAAAAACATATTGTGTTGAAAACTTATTAACAACTTTTTTTCACAATAATTGAAAGCAATTTCCACATTTTATCTGGTGCATTTACTTTAATCTCTATTGTGTTATTTTGTACAGTGAGTCAGTTTGACACACACCAAATGTGGTTTCCCTATGGTGGGTGTCAAACTGACTCACCTGGTATATAGTCCATAATGATGTGTACAACTGGGTGCAGTAGCCAGTGGTAGTACCTGGGAAGTTTAGTTTGGTCCCATGTGGAAGAGCTGTTACTTCTCACTATATTGTGGGAGAGATGAATAGCTCCATTCAGCTGTTTTACCTTTAAATAGAATAGGTATTAATATTAATATTGAAATTTTACTTTTAATTTTTTTAATAATTAAGATTTTTTTACTTATTTTTTTGTAATAATACTTTATTCTATTTATTTAAGTGTGATCACATTTCTGGAGGAAATGAGAAACATTTTGGCAGATAGATTGAAAAAAAATGTAACGAGGCTCCTTTAATAGGGAAACAAAATAATCTCACCAGTACCTACACTTGCCTTTATTAAAAATATGGAAATTATGTATCTGAAGGAGAAGAAATTGAGAATATGACAGTCAAAAAGTAGGCTGAAACTTGCAAAAGGTACATGTGGTGGGGCCAGTTCAGCAACACCAGTTACCGTCAAATCAATGGTAAATATATCCCTGCTGAACCTGCCATCTCCCTCAGACTACCAACCTCCGATACAAAGGAAGGAAAAAGATGGAGAGAGAAGATTCATCAGCAGCTGTTACCTTAAATTAAGTGAAAAATATGATGTCAATACCAGCGTTACTACAGCCTCTATCACCATTACCAACACCATAATAGCTACTCCTCCACTTATACCAATAACATCGATACATCTTCAATCTTCTCCAGTGAGAAGAGAAAAATTGAAGAATCTGTGAATATCTCAAACAATAATATTGAGGAGGATTCATTGTGTCAGCATTCTGCAGTTGTAAAGCTGTCAGAAAGAGTTGTATCTAAAATAACTTCCGAAGAAACTGTGACATTTGGGAACATCAATACTACAGGTGGGGCTAGGTATACTAGAACCAAAAACATATAGGACAGTTGAAAGGAAGAGTAAAAATTTTCAAAAAGTCTCCCTAATAGTAACGAAGAACGTTCCACATGTAAGGAGGATAAATATATACGGTCATGGTTCAACCTCACAGACTCCTTAATGAATGAAATATGTCACCTGCTGAAATATACCCTACAACAGGTCCATCGCGAGGCACTGGACAAAACCCCTACTCCACATTACACAAGATATTTGCATTATAACTACCCACTGGCCAACAGGAAAAATAAAAGCTCCGATGTTTCAAAACTTCGTTTATTCCAAGTTATCTTCATATTTGACAATGTTGTATGACTCTAGAAGAATGAAAGCAACCAGATCCAAATTTGGTGAATTGATTATGAATGGATGGTGACTTACTCTAGTAGACATACTTCGGAATCTTGAACGTACAAAAAAGGATTATTCTCCCGCTATAGACTCTAATGCATTATTTAGAAAAAAGAAGGAAAAAACGTATTTTCTCTCATTTTTTGAGAGAGAACTTGTAACTCACTTCATGGTCTTTGATGGACTGATTCGTCTTCCAAAAATCAAAAAGAAAGATGAGTCAAGAATGAAAGTAATGAAATAAATGGGGAAAACCTTATCTGAACTTAATTGCTGTCATCTAGTTTAAACGCCGTGCAAAAGTATATTAATAAGGTGGATTGAGGAACAGTAAAATATAAAAATAAATTGGACGCCTAATTATCTGAACAGTACAATCATGATAATTCGAACAGAGACTGCGAAATATAATAGATAAGTATAACTGGGGAAAATACGCAAGAAAAAGCATAGTATGAACTGAATAAGAGAAAAAATAAAAAAAAGCATGACGATTTTTATTCTATCGTTCTCAGTTCTCGGATGCCGCAAAACATACACGTATCGAAAAATTCATGCTACAGATCTATTAATCTGCCCAAAATCAGTAACAAGTAGAAAAGACCTAAACCTAGTCCCTCCCCTCCCCTCAAAAAAAATAATACAAAAGCGAAGAAAATCGAAACCTTTTACGAAATTGAAAATGATTTATTTGTGTTCTTGTTTATATTTTTCCATTTAACCACCGTTGTTGAATAAAATTATGAGAGAAAAATCCTTGCAGAGCAGTAAGATGATGATAGTTTGAGACGAAGGGAAAAAGAAATAAAATTACGTTGGTACAGAAAGGGAAACGCAAATATAATAGGAAATTCCAGATCCTTATAAATTCGCGCGATTCGACTCCCAATTTAATTAAAGAATTCAGTAAAGTTATTTTCTTTGAAAACAATCTGTAATCTTTTATAACCGTCTGTTTTCCGTTAAGTAATTTCCATGTCTGACGCGCGTCCAAACAGAGAAAGTGCTAGGAAACGAGATGAAAAACACCAAGAAGAAGAAGAAGAAGAAAAAAGCTCACCGTCCTCCCTTTACCCCCTTTTCTGCCTTTTGTGTGGTGTTCGAAGCTGGCAATGGAAAATTAAAATCGGTATTCGAAAGAGTTTGTTGGGCCGCCAAACACGGACGAATTTAAGACGCATTGAATCGAATTAATGGTGTTGAAAATTTTAACGACTTGGTTTAGGCGGTATGGGTGTGCAAAAGGTGTATACCTACATAAACAAATTTGATACCCTCTTTGTTTTTTATCCCTCGACTCGCAATGATGTTTTTTCAGTCTTTTATACCTACCTTCTGTTTGATTCAGAAAGATCATAAGCTTTATTCAGGCAACCCTACCCAAGTTGATATAGGTATAATTATGTAACTACGATAATATATATTAAGTTAGAATCATCCTCGGTAAGAGGGGGCAGAAAGGAAGAAGAAGTTTTAGATCAAATTTTTTGTGTTGTGTTTTATGTTATCCTAGGGTGTTTTCAGTTAAACTAAATGTGTTTATTTTCCTCTCCTCAACCTAGTCATTTATAATGGAAAATTTTTGAAAGTCAGACGCAAGAAATAAGGAGAAAAGTTTTGTGCCACAAGAACCTGAATCTATACCTCATCCATCTGCTCCTGTGCGTTATTATTTTTGTCAGCCAATATAGTAATATTTTTTGCCATTGGTCTGTTAACTCATCAAGAAGTATCCTACTCTAGTTTCATCCAAATCCCACTGTGGGATGTGACATGAAAACTTTCCCTTAGAGGAAAAATTTTTTGTAATTTTCTGTCTAAGCTCGAATAATGTAATTGTGTGGAAAGTATTAATTATGGATTTAATTTCAGGTGATCAATTTGATAACCATTTCTGATCAGTAATCTTCCTAATCAGTTGTAACCAAAGTAATCCTTCAGATGAATTTAAGTGTTTATGCAGTCCTCGGGGGGTTCATGATTCCCTATGAGAAAGTAATAATAGTTTTTTAAATTTCATGCGAATTTAGAAACTTCTCTTTTTTTTAAGTCTGTTTAAAAGGCTGCGTCAAATTAGTAAAATAAGAAAGCAGAAACACGCTGTAACGATATTTTTGTATCGTTCATAATACTTCCTAAATTTGTATTACTAATTATCATCATCAGCATTATTTTCATTCTGTTTTTCTATTATTTCCCATTCATTAATTCTCACGTCATTTCTTCAAGTCAAGACTTGTTTGATGACATCATTTCCTACATAAACAGTTACTGTGTTTACTCATAAACAATGAACTCATTTCTTGTTTACACTATTTTTGCAATCTTGCGTATATACTAATTTCTACTAATTTATTTGTGAACACTCACTTTATGTCATATTCTTTCGTGACCATTGGTCATACTTCATGTACATATATTTCTATTAACCAATAAGATTAAAACCCTTCTCCAACACTCTGTAAATTTGCCTGAACCTCCTCTTTTTACTTACTATATAATCTCATGTTTTGTACTATTACATTCATTCTAATTAATTCTACTTAATTCTAATTCATTCAGTTTCTACTTTTGATTACCTTGTTATAACCTTACCTATTCTTTTAATTCTTGATGATTATTACTGTTAATGTTCTATAACGTTTCTATCTAATACACTCTTTTAACCAACTTGTGTATTTGATTGTTCTGTTACAATATATAACTGTCACACACCCCCAAATAAAAGCGGCCATATCATCGTAACACACTCCGTCCACTGAACAAAAGATAATTAATAGAAGACTTTCTCATCCAGCATCCAGCACTCAATCAAACTCTACAGTACCCCATCTGCTCAAACAAACATTGGGCCAAAAACTATCTTGACATACAGAAATTGTCTGACCTTTGTAACAGTTAAAAAAAGTTTAGCCAACTTAAGAGACAATATCTTCTTGAAAAGCATACAGGTGAATATGCCTGAAAAAAACGTTATTATAACGACTGCAATTTGAAAGACCATACAGTACCCACTACTTTTTATGCCCTAAAAATTTGCAACTGATGCATGGGCTTTAATTTCTTGGAATTCCAAAGGGTGTTCGTCAACTAGAAGTAAAATCAGTGAATGGAATACTAGTACATTTGTAACGAACTCCACCCTCATCTACTGGAATACCTACATACAAATAAAATTTGTTTCAGTCTTGAACTTTTTGTGTTTTTCTCCTTTATTCTGCAAGGCACTGGAATTTTCTACAATGTTTAAGTTGTTATTCCTTCTGTTAATCCTTTAAACACTGTATTGTGCAGGGTAATCCCAGAGCCAATTTGAACAAATGTGAAGTCGAGTGGCCTATGTTGATTTTGCGTGGAAATGGAGATATCTTTGTGCTGACGGCGTCGTTAGAAAATAAAAAAAAGTAGGTATCATGTTTTTAGTACTTGGACATCATTAATCGTATACTATGTTTATGCTTAATTACTCCCACTTTCTTTTTTTCTACTATACTTTTAAGAGTCAGAATTGATGGCCCATTGCCAATTTATCCGCCAGCAGATGATACTTATGGCATGGAAGATGCCTGCTCCTTGATTGTTCTAAAGAGTACTCCTCCAATTGTTGCTGTAGCCACAAGTAATGGCAACGTTTACCATTCGATACTACTTTCACTCAATGAAAATGAAGATGATGTAAGTTTTTTTGTTTTTTTTTTGTTCGATGGTTTCTTAGTGGGGAAAAGATATTCCACCATGGACTACTCCTATTCTAAAACATATACATATATAATTGGTTATGTTCTTATTGCTCGGAACTTTACGTAAATTCAAATAAATTATTGAAAAACTATCCTGATTGCTGGGTGCTTTTCGCGAAAATATTGTGTAGTAGTACGTACCCTGTTCATTGAAGAAGTTGAGATAGCACAGTATTTATTGATTGATTTTTAGCTAACTATTAACCAAAGTATTCTGTAAATACTGAGTAAACAAAATTTGTTTTTGAAAAATACCTGAATACTTACTGAAACTATTCGCGACTGCCATCAGTCTCTTATCTGATCAGTGTGTTTGACAAACTGAGAATATCACACATCTGGTGGGTAATCTGAAAAATGTTACCAAAAAATATATAATAGTTATTATTTTGATTCCAAAGTGTGTAATAAAAAAAATAGAAATTCTGAATTACAAATAGAACAACTAACAGACAACTAGTAAAGAGTATAAATACATTTTTAACATTTTATGATTGACCTATTGACTCTCAACACATAGTAATCAACAAACATCAAAATCTTCTTATAATCATCATAATGTTGATGAAAACCAGTTACAAATTTGAGAATAAAACGTTTTTATTTTTTAATAAAAAAAAAATGGAATTTCAAAGTTGAAGATGTGGATTACAAAATAAAGGTAGGGGAATAAAGTTAGAAAAAAAGTTACTGATTTTATGATAGACCATTGAGAATCGTTGGGGCCTTACGCCTCCATTATTTGAACTGCCTAAAACTGAAATAAGACAACTTAAATTGAAAATATGGGAACGTTTTCCTGTTGTCTTATTACCCTAATCATTAAAAAAGAACAATGACTTACTGATTATTAAAACATTAATAAGCCTTAACTAAAAACTAGTAACACTTTTCTGAACAGGCATTATTTTAGAAATATACTTACTGACATTTATTCGACAATATTTAATAACTAACCTAAAAATAAAATCATTATTACTGAATATGTTACTGGTTTTTGAGAAATGGGGTTCAAGTATTAATAGAAAAGCTGTAACAATTTAAATATCAGTGGAAACTCCAATAGATCTATTAACTCACATGGCGAAGAAAAGAACTAGGTGTTTTAAGGGTTGACCTATTGATGAAATAGATGAAATGAACAAATCTAGTATTTTTTGGGAAGGAAGGCGGTATTTATAATGAGCAGTTGTTACAATAAAAATTTGGATATGTTTGTTTTCTCTTTAGTTTATCATTTAAACACTGCAATGATGTCTTATTTTGATGTATTTTGGAGTTGACCTATTGATTTAATCCTAAATAATTATTATGTAACTGGTTTGGGGAAAGACGAGAATGAGTATGGATACAAAATCAGCGACAATATAATGTGAGTGAAAACACCCATCTATTTAACTTTACATAAAAAATGAAACTGATTTTTATTCCCACATTTATTTGACAGTTATCTATTGATTAAATTAGTAGATATAAAAGACCTTTATTTTCTGGGACAAAATGAAGAAGTTTAAATTAGAAACAAGTAACAATTTTACAGTAGAGCGCAACTTTGAGATTTCTATTTAATGCAGTACTCAAAATACAGCAGCAAATGTATTTTATCAATTTATTTGAGAAATAACCAATTAATAGAATTTTTAATATTGAATATGTTACCATTTTTAGAGACATAGATATTGAGTACAGAAACAAAATTAGTAACAACTGAAATATAAACTGATATTCACATAGGTGTATTTAAATTTGAGAACAAAATGAGGAGGCTTGTAATTTATACAATTAATTGATGGTTGACCTGTTGATTAAATTAGTAAAAGTAATTGCATTATTATGTTCTGGGAAGTACAGAAGTTGTTAAAAGTTGAATATTTCTGTTTGCCTCTAATATGGAAAACTACATTAATTTATCAATGTATTTGGGAGTTGAATTATTTGTAGAATTCTCAATACTGAACATATTAATAGTATCAGGGAAGATGGGAATGAGTGTTAATATAAAACTAGTAACATTTTCAAAATAAGTATAAACTGAATTAGGTCTATTTCAAGTTTTGGAGAAAATGTGGGTGATTTAGCATTTAAACGCAACTAGAAGTTGTCTTTGAATGTTACTTAAGTAGAAGATGTTAATATATGAATTGTGTAATTTGTAAAATGTTATTAAAAAATATTTAATGCCAATAATTGGGACAACAATACCAAATTAGAAACAAGAGAAAACTTAATATCCCAAATATGATAACTCTCAAGGGACAAAAATGCATTTTTTAAAAAAATTTTTTAGTTGTCCTTATGATAATGTATTCATATTTATCAGTTAACCCTCGAATCATTTTATAATCGTCAAATTTTTGATGAAAGTCAGTAACATGTTTTAGAAAGGAAACTTATTAATTTTTTATAGAAAAAAATTTTCTAGAAGTTGAAAGTGTGGATTACAAAATAAAGGTAGGGATATACGGATTTTTATGGAAATCTGTAATTACATCATGTGTATATTATATGTACGATTCCCTCTGGGTATCTTAGTGTCTGTAATAATGTAAAATATACCAACACTCAACCTAAAAGATATCTCTTGGCAAATATTTTGTGAGAAAACTTTCATTCAAAATTTTTATAAATTTTTTTCACCACCGTGACCCATCCGTTACTTTTTTTTTTCTTTAAGTTTGAATGTTGATTTTTAGCTAATTACTTTTTGAATTTTGTTGTTAACAGAGCGCCGAATCTGTGGAACTGGATAATACTCAACCGTATCATTCTAGTGCTGGTTTATATATGTTCGAATGCATTGAATTAGAATTAGGAATTTCCTTGGACGATAATGCAGAGTTGTACTCGAGTCCGATTACATTGTATACCGATCCATTTGTACCCTCTAGGTATGTCATACAAAAAAAAATTAATTGACAAATTATGAATTTTAATAAAAAGTTCTTACCATCGTTTTTTCGATGGTTTTTAATTATTCCAGATATTTCTGTTTACACGAGGCCGGACTTCACGCGATTATTCTGCCTGTTGTATTGGATTTAGACAAGTTTGCAAAATGCGACGAAGGTGAGTGCATAGATCCTCGAATATGGATGCGCTCCCAACTGTAGTCGATGAGTAACCACATTTATGTATAATGTGCGCTAATCTCATGGCCCCTCACATAAATGGTTATAGTAGCAATGAAAGAGCGTAAAGGATTATCGCCATCATCTAGTCGATTCATTTAAATTACAACCTCTTTGCCACGGCGTTCCTTCTGCTACAGCGAGCAGTTCTTATTTCACTTGAAAACAGCTACAAAAAAGAACAGTTAAAAAATAAAACAGATTCTATCTTTTCATGCTGCCTACTTTGTCAGCATTTGTGAGACCAATTTGGTAAATTGGTTGACCCGAGAATATGACTTTTTAATTTGCATGTGTCTTGGTTAAAACTCAGTTTTTCCTTTGTGGAGAGTCATAAATGAACATGACCAATATTTATTAAACGTACCTTGTTTTTCAAAACCAAAATATTGACAGTTTCCAGTTCTCCACAGAATTGCGTATAATTCTTAATTGTGCCTTGATGAGTGGATCCTCTCAAATATTTCTTGATAATGGGATAAAATTGGCATCAGTACATTGGTATATTTTACCAGCTCTGGAGGCTTTTTATGATTGTATTGTTTTATTTACAAGCGTTGCTTCATTTCACAAATATTTTCATCATCTGAAAGACCTCGCTGATGCGGAATACTATTAATTCTCCTGAAATAGGTCAATAGGGGTTGAATTTTATTAAGACGACTAGCTTTGGAGGAGGGGGCCATTGCCGCTCCCAACCCGCTCCAGTTACAATTCCTAGATAATCAAAATCATATATATTATTATCCTGTTACTTTCGATGTCCAATAAGTGGCGAAATATTATGCAGAAAGCACTTTGTATACATGTATGTGTACGTACCTGTATTTAGTTTTACGTAGAGCACCAGTTTTGTACATGTATTTTCTTTTGCCGTTATCTCATTTTCGGTTAAATCTGATGGTGGAAATGAATTTGTCATTAAAAAATAGGGAGGTCATCGCTGAAAATTTATTTCTGCCATCATTAGTTTTTGAAATAAATGACAAATTAAAAAACTGGAAATTTCTTATTAATTTGCAGTTTTTTATGGTCAATTTATGAAAAACTAATGACGATAAGAAAATTAATTTTGTTAGTGAACTCATGCAAATTTTCACCTCTTTTCAATAGTATAAATGCCAGCTTTGTAGTTTAAATAGTAGCTGAGAAATTGTGAAGTTAGAGAAGAGCAGTTTTTTTCAAAATTAAAATGTGAATGTTGCATAGATCACTGATAAATATACAAAAATTTGGATTGAATTCTATAACATAGATTAAACTGTGGACTGTCCGGAGATTCTGCAGTAAGTACCTACTGTTGTCATTGACATGAATGTACTTGCCATTCAAATCCAATCGTTTACTGCTTAATATCTGTTTGATATTAACACTAATGCGATTATTCCAGTACATCTTAGTATTTCGAATGTTCTTTTCAAATCAGTCGATATAACATTGACACCTTCTTGCACAGAAACTAAATTGGACTGAAAAGCAATATCGTCTGTAAATTTGACGGTCATGTACACACTTCAAATATAAGTTTCCCGAAATTTTAAAACAGTATCCTCCAAAATACTCTCTTCGATTCATATCCGATGGTCTTGTGTTACTAAATTCCGTTTTTTCCACTTCCGGGTTTACAACTTTCCATTATATGTTTTGGGAAACAAACAGTGAATAATGATGAATTTATGATTGTGCAAGTTGACTTACATTATGTGAAAATGAAAATAACTTTATTTACTTACGGTGTTGGTCACTTAGAAGTGATTTCATGAACACTGTCTTACTGGGAACAATTTCGTTGTCTTCATTATGCGAATTTCGAGGGGAAATGTTTGCGTTGTCCACATCCATTCTAGTATCGATTTCAATATGTGTTTTTTACCTTTACATTGAAAAATTTTGACTTATGAAAAACAAAAGAAGACCTGATACTCATCAGGAGCATCTGTCTCCTCGTTTTCATTTGCTTGTCATTATTTACTTCTATAAATTCCGCGGTATTGACGTTTCCCATTATATTGTGTGATACATTACCTAAGATTGTTTTCGAGGTGCTGAGTTCGAATTTGGTGTTTTTCTTAACAGTCCTTCAGTGTAGGTACGTTAGCTCTGGCCAAAGGTTTTAATAGGAATTCGGCTTTTCAAATGGGTCTGTTTTAATTTTCATTCTGAAACGAGCTTTCCTGCCGGAAATTATAAATTTTGGTCTTCAAAATCTCAACTTTCGAAGGTAGATAGACGGGTTGGTGAAACGTAAAAACCAGTTGACTCGAACCGGCTACGAGCTGATTCCGATCTGTAAACGACAGCCTAACATAAGTCAGAATAATTTACAATATTAATTTAACATATCACCACTTGAGAATATTAATTGAAAACACTTACTGACCATTTCAACAATGAAAGGTTTTTTACTGGAAAATCCAGCCTCAATTTGAAACAAAAAAACTTGCGCAGCAAGAGTCGCAAGAAAAAGTAGATTTCTTTGTTTAAAAATTATCTCTCCTATCACCAACATTCTTCTAGTAAAGTAATATATATAATATTTATATTTTTTGCAAAAAATTACCAATATCATCCAAATACGATGCATGCGATATAGAATATGCTGATTCAGTATCATGTTTTCGAAATATTTTATGAATGAACTTTTAATTTTTGTGTCAAAAATCATCATTTTTTTGTGAAATGAAAAAATATTCCAAGTTCTAACTAGTACGAGTTTAGGAAATAATTCAATGGTTCTCTTTCCTGCAGTGACAAAAATCGTAGATTTTATGTATAAAAAAAAAAAAAAAAAAAAAAGCATTTGAAAAAAATCTCCCACATTGCTAAATGAAGTACTGTGCAGTTGTCTACGTGTTGGTTACGAAAAAATTAGTCGAGATTTTAGTGTCTGTGTTCAAATTTAGTGTATGGAAACAGGAGTGGGCAAAAATAGATCTTTTACTAAAACTAGTGTTTTTCTCGATGAAGGCTAGAAAATGAATTTTTCAGGACCATTATGAGAAGGGTAAAAGAGAGAAAATCACACAGAATATCTAATAAGTAGGGAACAAACTGACTAATCAAAACCTAAATTGGTAGGTCTGGTCCTTGTATGGAAGATATTGTTTGTACCAAATTTCGTGACTATTGAAAGAGAATTGAAACTTATTGAAATAACATGAAAAATTATCACTTTCATCAGCCCCAGACCATAACACCAATATGAACCAAATTTGGAATCATGTTAGATATACTTTGAATCAATACCTGTACCGAATTTTGTGACTATAGATTAAAAATTACTCCTTTTAGAGCTATTAATGTACCAAAAATGCAACAAAATCGCCCAGACGTACCTGCGCTAAAATTGGCAAGTATTGTCCTTGACGTAAAACACATAGATATACCAAATTTCAGACGTATCGATTTAAATTGCTTGCGACCTGTACGCTGTTCAATAAAAAATTCGTATAAACTGACCTACCGGACGGACCATGCCCCCTATCCGGACCAAATACAATAGGATTCTTTCTTAGGTAGACCCGAATATGTGTTTCAAATTTCGAAACCATCTGATCAAAATTACGCCTAGAAATAGAGTCAACGCAACAGTGGGTACATATAAAAAAATTTAATTTTCAAAAATAGTGCCAAAATGCTCAGAATGTACCAAATCCCACCCTTGAGTTCGAATACTCAGGCAATTTCAATAAGTAGATTTTTTTTTTTTAAATCTGCTTAAAAATTAGACCACAAGCCTTCAACAAAAATAAATTATGTTCCTATTGAATTGTGGGCGTAGAAAATCTTTTGACATTCTTTCGGAAGAGCTCTTGTTGACATTTAATATCGATTTTCAGATGACGCCGACCAATTTCTGCCATCCCTTAGACAATCTCAAAGTTCTATCGAATACCTTATTTGTACGCGTATCAATGGCGATGAATCATCACAGTTGTGTTCGTCGCCGCTAATTGGTTTTCGCGTCACCGAATTACCTAGCTATATAATTGGATACTCATTGACGGGAGAATTTGTGACGATGCCTTTAACTTCGACAACATTGATACCGAAAACCATCGATCTTCATGAATCAACGGCTGCCAGTCCCAATGATTCGCAGTTGAACGTAAGTTGAATCTTGGTAATGTTGGTGTAGAACACCATGAAAATTACGCTGTGTATAGTTATTTACTTTCGAAAGTGTTTATGAAACTCTAGAGCGAAGGATTTGCTGCTCGTGTTCGGAGTATTTTGAGACCAGAAAACGGTTCTTCCAGGCCAGTCTTGAAATTGGATTCGAATGCCTCTCACTCGTCGGAGGTTTACGTCGAGGTAGTAAATCTACGAAAATGTCAACACTCTCGCACCTGTCGAGTTGTTGAATCTAATACTGTTGCTTGGTTTGCAGATATTAATGCAGGAAATCGAAGGTCTGCGAGCTGAGTATTTCAGTAGATATCAGTCCGCCATTAAAGAAATCGAACGCAGGTACCAGTACTAGCAACGACGATACTTTTTATTGTATTCCTTGAAGTTGTATTCGATAGGAACTTCTTGGATGAATGTTTGAATTCCTACAATACAGACAGGGTCACCTGAAGCCCAAGAGTTTTCTCAGTTATTTGATACTGAGTTACGATGGCTGAACTCACGTTAACTGATTATAAATTTACTCTTTAATAGTTGACCGTATTTGAGGGAGTTCAGCATGTGTCCCTTACACTGTGTCTTTAACTTAGAGGTGTATCATGAGTAGGAAGTGCGTAAGAGGTTGGGAAAAATCCTGTTAAACGATTTCTTCGAACTGAATTTCAAGATTTAGGTCCTGTGATTATCATCATTTAAACTCAACCACCTCTTTGTGTCACGAAATACATTTCTCATTTTACAATAAGTGGAGAAATAAACCCATCACATGCAAAGTATGTTCGAAAATGTGGGAGATCGAACTAAAACAGTTAAAACAGTTTTTAAGTACTACTTCAACTGATATTGAATGTATTAAATTCCCGAATATTCAGTGAAAATAAGGTTAAAATCTGTATAAGCTAAAGAGAGAGTTTTCTAATTTCTTGCTCGTTGAAGAGTATTGTGGCCCATAAGTTGTTACTTTCGAGAACTGAATTTTAATATCTCTCGTGAAAACTGTCACCGTAACTTCTTGGCAAATGTTAGTGTACCTATCTTAATTTTTCAATTTTTTTTTCTCCAAAAAAATTGGTGTACTAACCTTTGAAGTTTTTCGTTGACTTTTTGATTTTTAATTTTTTCAGTAGTTCATACAAACAGTTTTACGGTTATTGTATCTCATTTGTTCATTTAATTGAGAAATATTTGCCGCCGTTGAAAAATAATTATTTATGATATAAGTGCGAAAAATATGTGATTTTGATTTTGCAGCGCGGGCCGAAGTCGAGTGCTGAAAATCACACGAATATAAATCACATACTTTGTATGCGTGTCGCATACTATTTTTTGCAATAGCCTCCTCCCCGAAAAATAAAAAAAATGAACGCATACAGATTTTAAAAAAAAAAAAACCAAATAGTTTTTATTAATAATTTAGCTTTTTATAGCTGAAACATCACCGCACCCCTCTCACCCAAAAACCCCAGAAAAAAGACTCATAAATTTATTAGAACCAAGTAATTAACTTAATAATGTTACTTTAGTAGAAACAACAAAAAATGGAGAAAGTAATCCAGCTAGGCAAGAAAGTGATCGAGTCGTGCAAGAAAGTGAATTCGAAAGTGCGCATGCACCCAACAATATTTTTTAGCGCCGTATTGAAATTTGTTATTTTTTGTTCAGTCAGGGGGCATTAAAAAACGTATTTTTCGGTTAGGTGTTGCAAAAAGAACGTCATTTATATATTATACCATCGGATGCTAACGTGTTCTAAATCCCATGAACCAGTCATTACACAAATGCTTCTTTTTGTCCTTTTTTTTCCATAAAAATATGGATAAAATAATCCAGCATTCGTATTATCAATCATATTATTCTTTGTAGTCAGATTTTTGTTGTAAGTGAAAATTCCGGTCTCATTCTTAATTGAAACTGGAAGTACCTAATAGTGAAGTAATCTCCTATTCAGATATACGATATTTTATTTCTGGTAAAAAGTAATAATCATTATGCACTAATCTACTTTTTCTTCCACTATTTTCACTTAGATTTTTTTATATATCTTAAGGTGTATATTCACTTCACAAAACAGGCAAATGCGTGCCAGCAATGGAAACAGGGCGAATTTCCCGAATAAATATCGGTTTGTAAACACGTGCGAATGTCTGCCCCGTTTCCCATCAAAATTCGGTAACTGTTTGGGATTTCAAAGGGAATGCGCGCGATGCATCCGTTCCTTGTTTGTAAGTGTGTACGTTAAGATTTGTAATGATTACATGTTCTACACATTTCCAGCATTTGGAGTAAAAAATTTCACCATCAGATTTTCACATTTTTGTTGGCTGCTACACAGTCACTATTATTCCCACTAGAGTTTTTTTTGTTTTTGTTTTTTGTATTTGTAACTGTGCAGTGGATTTGGATTCGGACCACGAAAAATGTTTGTTACTAATTGAAGAGTACCTGTGGAGGGCAATCCATCCTAAATATCTCATGGGGGAAAAAAACTCTTGGATGAAAATTTCATTGTATCCATAACAATGACTACAATGATTTGCTTCGAAACTTTAAACCCATAATGAAGGCTGATGTACGAGTCACCAATTGCGAGAAACCAAAGAGATAGGAATTGCTTCTAGTAAATGAGTGTCTTGTCTGGCAATTTGCGGTGCAGTTTTATTAATTAGATTAAAATCCCTACGGGACATAGCAGCAAAAGTTTTGAAATGAGCCTCCTTTAATTCATTTAAAATGTTGTGACGTCTGAAAAAGTTATACATCACACAAGAAAAAACCAACGAGAGAAGGCAAATTAAAAGTTATGGATACCTGCATGGCCAAGTGTAGGAAAAAACATTATTAGGAGGGAAAGGAGGAAGCACCACAACCAATGGAACATCAGATGAAACAGCAAACCATCCACCCCCCACCATATGGCTATTAATTTAGGCTAATAAAATTAATTTTGATTCTCAGCTTAAGAAAACAATAAATATGAACAAAAGCATAAAAGTGAAGTTTATATTACTAGTTTTTCATCTACATGCGTCGCAGCAGCCTTGAAATGATGTGATCTTCTGGTATTGTATTCCAGCACCAATCCCAAGTCAATCCAAAACTTGAAACCTCGTTGAATAGCAATCAACTGACCGAAGTCCAAAAATGTTGAAAAATAAACTATAAAGTACAGTCTTAGCCTTGCTCAGAATTGCTCCATCTGTTAATTACGAGCCATTGAAAAATGAATTTTGATTTTCATTTAAAAAGAACTCTCCATTGATCGATTTATTCGGATCGAGTTGTAAAAAAAAAAAACTATTTCGAACAATACATAAGAAACTAGTAAATCAGTACCAAAACTTGGTTGAGAGGTGACATGTATAATGGCATTACAAATTTGTACACTGATCGATTAACGGCTTGAAACTTTGAAAGCAAAGAAATTTTACACATACAATTCGCAGTAGATATCGATTTCATTGAACGTTGTGATCTAATATAATGCAAACGAATGAGATTTCTCTTTTCTTTTTGAAAATATATAAAAATCCCGAATACTAGAAACCGGTGGAACAGAGCAAACGTGTGCAAACTGTATGAATTCCTTTTCGCCCACCCACTGAGTGCTTTGGTTGTTTGAGCGCATTTTTTCGCGACTATTTCTATCACTTGCCAAGTGAATACGCACTTTTATAATCTATAATGATGAACGTATGTATTAGTGTGGTAGATCTCATGACATACGATTCAGCTGCGATCTTGAACTGAATTGATAATTGTTAGGATTTGATAGCCTACGTGTTTTCAATGGGTTATCAATCACTATCAATTCAGGTCATGATCGCAGGCCTAGCGGATTAGTTGATACAAGTGGCACTAGAATTTCCATATTTTCATTTCACGTATCTTCTTGGAACGCCTCTTCTATTTTAATAGAGTTATTGAAACGTGAATATTTAAGCATTCTTCATATATTTTACTTTTTCAAGAAAAATTCGACCTGTTTAAGCGCATTCGGTATTTAAAAATTTGTCTTTTGAAAGAATCCCGATTTACAAAGAATGTCTAGGTTTTGACTCATAGTTAATTTTGAGGATCTTGACACGTTGTTTTGGCTACAGCTAAAGTGCATCAACCAATCAGAATGCTCTGTGAATGCACTTACTCGCTATGTACTAACACAATGTTGATCAATTTTTGACTTTGTGTTTGTGTTGGGTTAATGGAGAAATGTTTGACTTATTTCTAACACAATCTTATACAAAGATTGATTGCATTTTAACTTTGAGTCAAGATGTCTGACTGCCATCTGACTATTAGTTTTTAACTATAAATTGGCTGACGTTTTAACAATTTTTTGGCTGTATATGGTCCCTTTTTAGACTCATTTCTGAATGCTTCATGACCCTATTTTAACCTTATTTTGACTGGTTTTTAACCACATCTTGACTGATTTTTAACCAAATCTTGACTGATTTTTAACCACATCTTGACTGTTTTTAACCACATCTTGGCTGGATTTTGACCATATCTTAGCGTGATTCTGACCATGTCTTAGCCTAGTTTTAACCACATTTTAACTTCCAAATAACTAATTCCAAATCAATGTATGATTCTACCCTGACCATGTTCTGGCTCGTTATCAACACATTTTTGAGTTTCATTGAGCTAAAACTCAATAACAGCACTCTCACCTTAAATATGCTGAAAAATGTGTATAAATGTGTGTATATGAATATGAATGTTCATTAAAATACATTAAAAATAATAAAATACAATATAAAAATAGTGTTTATACAGGAAAAACATGTATAAAATACTTGTAAATTGTACAAAAAGAAAAAAGAAAAAACATAAGACAGGCGAAAAAATTACAAAATACAAGATATAAAAACTCTTAATTGAGATACAATATAGCCACTAGCCACAAATTTTAATTTTTGTTATCACAAAAATCAGCGTACAGTTCATCAATTAGAGCATCTCCTGTTTTTTGTCAATGGAGCCGATTCCTTTATATCAACTTGCAGTATGAGTCCTGCAACAATTTATAAAAACGTTATTAAATATTTTTGTGAAATTTAAATGTGAAAGGAAAACCATTAAGGATGAGTGGAATTATTTAGGATCGAAGAGAGGAATTTGTGAGATTACTCTCTTCTCATCACACTCTCCAAGAAGCTGGATAAATTGCTTCTACATACAACAAAAAATTTAAAAAATCAGTTATGTACCTAGTTAATTTAAATTCACGGGTATAATTAGTGTGTGGAGTCTTGGGTAATGGACCACTGGACAACTTAGAAATCATTTCACTAAATTTTGTAATTATTAATTGAAAATAATGTATTTTATAGCCCACCATCCGAATTAAGTCAAATATACCAAGCACACTGAAATCAAACAACACTTAAATGATAATTGTTGTATAATATTGATCGTGTGTGCATTTATAAACATTTTTAAGATGATGAGTTTGATTTTGAGGTTAATTTTTTTTCATTCCACCTATTTTTATATCACACTCCTTTATTGTTAAGTACAATGAGGGAAATAAAGAATCCTGAAAAGAATTATTTTCTCGATACACTCCATCAAACTGTTCCATTTACATCTACCAAATGTTTCATATTTGTAATTGGAAATTGTTACTTAGTTCGTAATCTCCTTGCCAGTGGTGTACGGACTATAGCTATGTCTTCAGATGCTAAGAATGCATCTACTGGAGCAGATTGGCCTATTTGAATAAAATGTATTATTATTATTATTATGAAATTAAAAAATAGGTTGTTTGTTGAGGGAATAAGTACGTGGATGAAAAATAATTCATTATGTACTTGAGAATGAAAACAGAGCCACATTCATTATTTACTCCAGGTTTATAAGCGAGAAACATGTGCTTTAGTTCATTGATAACATCTCGACATTCATTTACTGCTGCTTCTGTGCGAAGTATTGCCTCTCGAGTGTTAGCTTCTGCTCAAGTTGCACGGCTGTGGACTTCAGAATCTGATACTGTGATATCAATGGCTCAGGCCAGCACTAAATATTTAGACCCACTAAAATAAAGTAGGACTAGGAGGTGGTCTACTATGAGTAGCTTTTTCAGCTATGTTGCTTCTTTCTGATTTGGTAGATGAGGAGACTAATTGTTCACCAGTACTGGAACTAAAGAAAACAGTTCATAATTAAAATAATGTATAGTTGAAATTTACAGTATACCCATCAGATGTAGTTGGCTCTTTTTCCAGGGAATTTATACTGTCAGTTCTATCATATTCCTCATTAGCAACTTGTTCTTTATTAGGAATATGTTTTAATTTATGCTGTTGGTTAGTAGAAAATTTGTTATATCTTTTATTAGGTTTGTGAATTCTGGTTATGGGTAGGTCAGATTTAACTGACACAGTTGTTCAGTCATTTTTCTCGCAGTAATCAGTTATAAAGACATATGCCCTCTCCAAGTGTTCTGGATCTAAGAAAACAGAAGTGCAAAAGAATATAGAATACTGAAAGTGAAATGGAATTAGTGTTTAAGAAAAGTCTATGGAACATACTAAAATGAGCATACAAAGTACGTAATTTATAGTTGGTCCAAACAATGCAAACTGTTTTTTGTTTCCCAATGGTATTTGTGTTAACCAAAATTTGAGACATGTTTTGAGAAGCTTCTGATTGTAACAGTTGTTCATAAACTTGGTCTGCAAGCATTTGCGTTGTTGTGCTTGGAATAGGACAATGAACAAGATCACTTTCCAAATCAAGCCAATTTTTATGCACAACATATAGAGGGTGGTCATCTTTATATTTTTTGTAAGATATGACAATGTATGCTTTTGGTTTGATGTTACCAAGACATGAAATACCAATGAGGTAACAGTATTTATTGAATATGACATAAATGCCTGCATTTATGATCAATTCAACTTTTCCAATTTTCTGATCATTCGAAGTTCTTCTGCATTATGCCAACCAAGGTGATAACAAAGCACAAACAAAACCTTATTGACTACACAAAATCTAACCAAACACAACTTCAAGACTCACCTGAACTCACAAATCCTGGAACTCCTGAACAACCAAAGTCCAATTTTTTATGAAACAAATGGATTCTGACTACAAAAATCCTGCCCAGATATCAGTCAGAGTTACCAAATTTCAATTTCTCCTGGGTATTTTTAATAGAGTTACGTATATAAAAAGACAAATATCCCTAACAGTCGCAATTTTTTGCTCTAACATGATTGTAAATCTTAAATTCACTTGAAATACATGAACTTGTCTATAACATTACCGCCTAGCCTAACATGTTGTTTTATCAACACAGTACAAACAATATGTACAAATACAAAACAATGTATTAAATAAGTAAAAGATTTACATGCCAGAATACAAAACAAAAATATGCAGTGACAAAATGTAGGTTGAACCAAACATATTAATAAAATGAAATAAATCGTAAGTACAAAATAAAATACGAACATACAAAATATGATGCTCACACCAAGGAGAACAAGAGCAGAAAAAATGTGAAAGTTAAGATGATCAACTGAGAAGCTACAATGAACAAATCAAGTGATCGTAAAACTTTCTGATTAGCCTATATTTTTCTCTCTTTTGACAGAAAAATTTGAAGAGACGGGAGAAAAATGTAGGTTAATCTTTTAGATACAAGTTGAAAATAGGTGAGTTCCAGAAACACTAGAATTCGTGTTATGTATGAATCAAATCACACGTATATCTCACTTTGAATACTAAATTATTATAGGAGCGAATAATTCTGAATTCAAATTTTTTCTGCCTACTTTTCGTCTGATAAATTAATTCTGACCGGATAACCTTATAAATGTGTTCACTCTGCATTACACAATTTTCTTTTAGACAGCCAAAAATTTAGGTTTTTGGAACACATGTTTTATTGAATTTTCCCGTTGAAACGTTGGAACTAATTAGTAACCAGATACTATTTTTCCTTCTTAATGTATTTACAATTTTTTTCAAAGTATTAATGTGAATATTTGTATTTTCTTTAATGATTTTGTAATTTGTTTAGAATTAAATTACTTTCGATAATGAAGAATAAACAGAATAATGAAATCGATGATCTGGAGAAAAAACATGATGAAATCGCCGGCCAAGGGGAAAAATTGAAGATTATGTGCCAAAAGATCCGAGCTAAACAAGATAAATTTGAAATAAGGTAGATTATTGGTACCTTTTTCATTAATTGTGTTTCAATTTTATTTTTTATTTTTTTTTTAGTGTTTTGAAATATTAAATGAGTAAAGTCTAATTTACATGATGCTTATTTATTCGCTACTGGTGTGCTGATTTATTCCCTCTGATTAGATTAGTTTTGTTTTTACGTTTACGTAGAGCTAGTAAAAAAATTAAATTATTTATCAATTTTCCAAATTGATTTCTTGTGAATTAATTGGCATTCTAATTTACATGTAACTGAATATATGCTGAAATACTAGCGTACTGGTGTATCAGCTAAAAATTTAGATTTCCAACATTACCTGCATGTCAGAAAATAAATGAATCGGCGAGAAAATTCTTGTTTATAGTGGCTTGTTTACCAACCAGCAGCGGACTTTTTCATCAGCAACTAGTGAATAAGCTTTGTGTAAATTATGCTTAACTTTGAGAAGTTCCGTAAGTCAAGGTGGAAGAAACTTTGTCGATTTTGTTGTTACCGTGATCCGTGGGTAATACTAGAAATGGCATAGAATGATCAAGGAAGGTTTAATCTATATTTTAAAACAAAAAGTAGGGGTCTGTCTGTATTTGTACACTTTTTATGAACCATTTTTGGAAGAAAAAATAAAAGCGACAAACATCCTAAAAAAGAATAGAGTGCAAAATCATATTAGCGTATCGTCAGAATAGGAAATTTCTAACTGTAGTTAATATTGTTTTTTTTTACTGTTTCTAGCTTATTTTGTGAATCAGTACATGCCAACACTATGTGATGAAGGGATCTTTTGGACGATGTGGAGGGCTTTGATCAGGGCATGCTTTTTTGTATTTTGGTAATGGCAATTCAGCACAGGTACAGTTTCTGCCCCCAAAGTGAAATACACTGGCCTGGCCCTCCCACAACTGCTCGAAAGATCTCACCACTTATATAACAATGAAACTTGAATCTGTTCATCTAGTATCATCAAAAATTGTTAGCAAAATTGTCCTTACCTGGATTTAATACTATGTCTCTTGTATGGCTAGCAAATACTTTGCCACTGAGCCGTGATGATATGCCAATCAGCATTTAAAATGAAATTTCAGTTCCTCACTAAGCTAAAAACGCATGTAATAATGAAAGTCTCAGTATAAAATTTGATATTCCGAGAGGCAAGTGCAAAATTACATGTGGTATGGTATGAAAATTTGATCTGTGGAAAATTATTTCAAAATCAGTTGAAACTTTTCACTTCCTCTTTCAAATGACATATCACATGTCTACGTATATCTACACTAGGAGACTGTGGCCCTACGTTCTGGTTTTGTTCTCTCTTGGCAGTTTGCTCTTCAGTATTTGAAAATGAGCTGAGGGATTCTTTTTCTCCATCCTTTCCCCTATCTCACTAATTTTTATATAATTTTTGTAAGTGTTTTATCCAAAGAAACCAATGGTAACGTCTGTTATACCTACCTACCTTATTATATAATTATATAAGCTTGTCAGTTTTGCACGAAAAATTTTTTGCAACACCTGCTGATAATGTACATTTTTATACGCACCTTGATGACGTGTAAAGCAGGTGATTGTAAAACAATTTAGGACCGGTGTACAAAGTCTTAACTTTACATACCAGTCTTTACTTTACACATCATGATGGATACATCGTCATTTTATACACTGGTATTACTTACTGTACATAACCTTCGTCATATTTTCCTTTTATTATTTTTATTTATTTATTTATTTTTAATTTTTTGTAAAAGTTCTTCCACTTTGGGGTTTAAATCTCAGACATTTATGCAAGCCGAAGTGACTTTGCTGATTATTTTTAATTGTAAATTAAATATACATATATAAAATGAGGCCATTCTGCTCCAAGGCTTCGTATTAGTGAAAAATTTTTTAGAATGAAAAAAAGTCACAATCGCATATATTTGTACCCACACAGACGCACAAAAGCATACAGCAAAAAAAAAAACAGAATTGAAAAACAAGAAAGGCCAACAGAGTAAACAAAATTGGGGCCTTTATACAGGATTGTATGTTGAAGAATGGTTCCTCTCAGATCCATGTCAACTGTTTACGGAGGTCACAGTCACATACCTTCACATTAAATTTCACATCTCACACATTATCACACTAAGTACTTGTTTAGTTAATGTTATTTAATTATTTGTTATTTCAAACCTTCCTGTCTTCGAGTATATAGTATGTACAAAATTATTTGATATCTACTGACCTCTTAATTGTAATTAATATTTATTATTAATTACAATTAGAATAGTTATATAAAATTTTATTGAACAATAAAGGGCAGTTATACTGTTCTTATAGTGTTTAATTTCAGTGGCTTTCGAAAGAAGTGTGGTTAATGATGAAAAAATTGTCTAAGGTGAGATGAAGTTTCATTAACTTATATTTGTTTAAATGTATGGTTTACCACTATTTGTGTGGCCAGATTTAAAGATCCGGATGAAATGGTTGCTGTGAAAAAAGTACGTCAGTTTGTGAAGTTAAGAATAATGTTTTAAATAAAGATAGAAATTCTATCGGGTAAATTTTCAGATTTATTGATTTCAAACCAGCAGCCAATCAGAACAATTTTTTTGGCAAAAGATATTATTTCAAATTGGTTCAGTGGTTCTAGAAGCAACTTGTGACGTGAAAAACTGTTTCATTCTTATGTATGTAGATGGATACATGTATTCTTGATTTTCAACCCATATGAAAAAATCATCACTTTTCCTATGTCTACACTAGATTTTTTATAAAGAGCGTGCAAAGTTGAAAAGTGGGAAAAATTTCAGCAAAGCCATTCTGGTTTACGGGATTCTGAATTATCGTTCCTACTCTGTTTTATTCACAATTTTCCTAAGCAATCTATTTTTCTCAGTGCTAATGTACGTAGCCCCCCCCCCACGCAGTTTTTAATATTGTCAGCTGTACATAATATAAATTTTCTTTTCTGAATTTTCCGCTATGAGTTTTCATATAAAAATTATTTTTCGCTATCTGTATGTACAGTAGTATAATTATTTTACTAAAATTTATTTTCTAGCAGTTTACTCTTTTCATTTTTGTACAACCATTCTTGATTGTGGCATTTATGAGAGAATTAAAACTTTTTTTTTTTTTTTACAGATGTAAAGAAGTACTAGAAAAAACCAAACGTCAACAGCCGAAAGACAGCGAAGCTCGTAAGAGAATGATGGAAAAACTGCGCCAGTATAGCAACAAAGTGCAGACTCTATCAACGAAAGTGGAAGAACTGTGTAAAAAACAAGACTATCAAGATAAAAAAGTAATTTAGAATCATTTTATTTCATCAGTGTTCACTGCTTTTGTTGTGCTTCATTGAATTGTGAAATTTTCGCTAGATAAACGATAACATCCGTGAAACCGAAAAAGATAGTCCTTTCATAAGTGATGAACAGCAAAAAATAATCACCAACTCGCTGCAGCGAATGTAAGTAACGTAACGTACTTACGGCGATTTTTTGTAGCTCTTACGAAGTACACATTTTTTTTATGGAACGTTTCAGGGGCGACAAAATTGGTGAACTGAGAAAAGCACACCAAAATATGCGAAAGACTGTCAACGTTTTATTGGAGAAAAAAGAACCGAAGTGAGTTGGGCTAGTGATGTCGTTCCTACGATATGTTTTTTTTCGAGTGCTTTTTTTTTTCTCGCAGAATCGAACATAATGTACCTATAGATTCTCCATTTTTCGAAACCTTGATTTCTAAATAAATTTTCTACCTGAAAATATCGGAAGTTATTTACTTTGATTATAATAATTAGAATATTCTTTTTTTTTTGTTGGCCTGTACACTATTTTCAGATAAAAAATACTTTGCTGTTTTTCCTAGCTTACTTCTGCGGTATGTGAGTGGTGGTGCATTCCTCGAATATGCTTTATATTGTGGCTTGTAAATTGACGACCATTTGTGATTAAAATAGCTGGTTTAATGTGTCCCACGCAAAAACCAGATAAGCAATAAGTATCAAACTCGGTAAAATAAAAATAAAAACTAAAACCGTAGCCGTAATACAAAAGCATGCTTTTTCATTAATACTAACATTATTTTTTACCTAAAAATATTATTGTTATAAACTGAATAGTGAAGTGTTATTTTTACCTTGCAAAAATTGGGGTAGGTATTGTAGAATTTTTGAAAATTCTGTATAGCAGCCACTAATTTAATGTCAGCATTATAATTTCTTAGAGGATAATGTAAATCATACCTATCTATAGATCCTTCAAAATTACTTTATTGATGAATGTCATTATGCGATTCATTTTCATTAAACTACTTATGTCAGTATATTAGCATTAAATGACCTGAAATTAATTTGGCTATTATACTATGTTAATGCTGTGGCTGTCAGTTGGGGAAAGAGGAAAATGTATCGATGCACATTGTTATACAAAGATAAGCAGGTATGGAATCCCACTACAATACCTAACTGATAACAGAACCGTTATTTACCACTACAAACGCCAATACCAGAAACATAACCAAGGTTCTTACTGCAGAAGATTGAGGAACAATCGTTTGTTCCTGTTGATACGAAATCCCACCTCATCTCATTCTTCATCATCATCATCATATCATTCCATATATATATGTCATAACGTACAGTCTAGTCACGAAGTGTTTCCCCTTCTACTTTTTTACTTTCGATCGCATATCGCTGTTGCTTCACCTTTTACTTTTTCGTTTGTAAAATATATTTTAGTTGCGGAATAAACTTCTTAAAAGTCTAAAGTCTCAAAGTTCTTTCGATCCTCGTTCTTCATACCTCACATCAGTTCCAAAGCATTATATTCTTCGCTTTTATGAAGAATGATTTCGTTGTGTGTTTCCACTTTCCATATGATTTTTTAGCGCTCGTATTTCTATTTCCCATAAATTGTCATTGTATTCCTTGAGAGCTTGTTCTGTTTATAGATGGACTGTTTCTACTATGTCGTCCACATTTTCATCACAATGAACGTGTTCTTTGTAGTAGTGTTAATGTTGAATTACGGCAAGCACTGCCCACGAGGTGAGGCGCGTAATTTAGATGAGGAGTTATTTATTCACTTTCAAGCCTTAATTACTTCGATTACTTTACGGTATTACTGACGTGAAAGAATCTAACCGACCTCTCGTCCTTGTATTTTCATACTTTTTTATTGAACTTGTGCAGGCTTTAGATTATAACCTTAAGTAAGAGACGCGAATAATTCGAGAAGCTTTATTAGAGAACGGACAGTAAGAGACTGATGATAATTGAGAAACGAACGAACGTCGAGTCTAGTCGAGCAAGTCACGTAATGTCTGGTAAAAGAGAGGCACGAACGAACACCATGATAAGACGACACGAAAACGTGAAAATGTTTAAAAGTACAATACTCTAAGTCCGCTACAAATATCTCCCCCCTTTAGAGCGGAGCGAAAAATAAAATAAAATAAGACTCCCAAAATTTAATAAAAGTTAAATATACGACTATAACAAAATATTATATATATATATATATATATATATAAGGTATATATCAGAACAAAATTTAAGGTAACATAAAAGTAATACGAATATAGGTTAAAATGGTATATAGTGTAAATAGTTATAAAATATAGAAATGTAGGTTAGATATGCGTTTACAAAATGTAAGTGGCAACCCACTAATAACAAATAGGCACGAGTAAAAAGTATAAGCAAGAATAAAAAATCATTTTTTCGTGACAAAGTCAGTATACCTAGTTGGCGGTCTTTTTTCCCTGCTGGACTGACGTAATTTTTGTAATTTTGGAGCGCTGGGCCCTGGTGTACGAGATTTAGTATAGGAACGTGGAGTCGTATTAGATGTATTATTTTGATTTGAGCTCGGCAATGCAAGCTGAACAGTGGGACGAGTAGGACTCGAGGGCACAATATGGGCGTTATTAGTGTTGTATGGGGGTGAATTTGTAGAGGGAAGACGATCGTCATTAATATAAATAATTTTAGAGTTATGTTTAGTATTGTCTAATGTATTTCCCTCTCTTACCATAGAGGGGTAGTTACCTGTATTTTTCAAGATGGATTTTGGAGAATGCTGAGCCACTTCACTAGCCTTGTTTGGTTCCTCCTCGCCGCTAACTTCATACGCCGGTTTAAGTCGTGTTATGGAAACAGTATCTTTCTTACCGTTGATATCCAATTCGTAGAAATGCTTCCTCCTCTTCAGAACTGTATATGGCCCCTGGTAGGGGGGTTTGAGTGACGCTTTAACTCTATCAATCCGGACAAACACTCGCTGGCAGTCTTGTAAATATCTGTGCACGAATATTTTATCTTTTCTACGGTTTGAGAATGGTGCAGGCCTTAATTCCTTGAGTATGTTTCTCAAGTTTCGCACAAACTCGGTGGCGTCAGTTACCTCTTCCGTTGTTCGATGTAATTCACCTGGTAAGCGTAGTACCTGGCCAAATACCATCTCAGCGCACGAAGTGCCTGTTTCATCTCGCGGTGCCGCTCGTAGGCCCATCATGATGGAGGGTAAGTAATTGTGCCAACTTTGAGAGTGGCATATCAATAATTCTTTGAGACGCCGATGGAACCGCTCCACTAGTCCATTTCCTTGAGGGTGATATGCTGTTGTTTGTACGTGTTGAGCTCCTAATAGTTTCGCCAGTTCGATGAATAGGTCTGATCTGAATTGTGATCCTCTGTCAGTAGTTATCCGCAAAGGTGTACCGTACCTCACAATCCATTCGGTATAGAATGCATGCTCAACTTTTTCAGCAGTCACGGTTCAAAGTGGGATAGCTTCTATCCATCTGGATGTACGATCAATGAATGTACACAAATAAGTGAACCCGTTCGATGGTTTGAGCAGCCCCACTAGGTCTACATGAATGTGTTCAAATTTAGCGCATACTGGGAATGCTCCAATTGGTGGGTTCACATGTCTGTGAACTTTGATCCGTTGGCATTGTGGACATGTTTTATGCCACTCTCGTATATGCGCAGTCATTTGCGGCCAGTAATATTTTTTTCGGATAAGTCGTAGTGTAGCTTTCAGCCCATAGTGTCCGACATTATGTACTTGCTGAAAAATTTTTAATCGCAGCACACTTGGTACCACCTGTCTATCCTCTCCTTTATATGCAGAGCACAGCAACTGGTTTGTATCGTCGAGTGCAATTTCTTTTAATACCTGATCGCGGTATCCGTAGCGTCTGAATTGTATAATTTCTTCATCGGTTTTTTGCTTATTGGCTATGTCGAAAAGGGTGATTTTTGCGTCTATCTGGCTAATCTGCACCTGCTCCTCTTGTTCTGGTCGACTGAGCGCATCGGCCACTATGTTAGCTGCGCCCGATAAATGGACGATTTTGGTTGAGAACTGAGCTATGTACTCCACATAACGCAAGCGCCTTTCAATGCGACATTTTTTCTTGTTTGAATAAAGGAATGTTAAAGGTTGATGATCGGTGACAATCGTCAAATCACGTCCAGCAACCAACGGTTCAAAATGTTGTACCGCATCATAAACAGCCAATAGTTCGATATCGTAGGCTGGCCAATTTCTCTCACGTTCATTTAGTTTTCGCGAGTAGAACCCTAGTGGTTCTCTCTCGCTGTTGTCGCCAACTTGCTCAAGGACGGCGCCTACCGCCATTTTCGAGGCGTCACAGGTTAGGTAAAGTTTGGCGTTTATTTTTTGGTAACTCAGCTTGGCAAAATTTATAAAGCTACGTTTTGCTTCTTCAAAATTTTCAAGGAGTTCCGACGTCCATTTAATTTTGGTTTTGTCGTTTTTGTTTGGATGGCCTTTCAATTGTTCCTGGAGTGGAGCGAGGGCAGTGGCTGCATTTCTCGTGAACTGTCGATAAAAATTAAGTAACCCTAACACACTACGTAGAGTTGCGATTGTAGTTGGTGGTTTCATTTCTTTGATGAATTGAATGCAATTTTCTGTAGGCGTAAATCCCTCAGATGTTATTCGATAGCCTAAAAAATCAAGCTCTGTAATAAGAAAACTACATTTATCAATGTTAATAGATAGGCCGTTTTTTTGTAGCCTTTCAAAAATCGCATTTAAATATTCGTAATGTTGATCTTCATTATCTGAAAAAATTAGTATATCGTCTATATAGACAGTGCAAAAGGGTAATTCAGAAAGGATGGCGTTCATGAAACGCTGGAAGGTGGAGGAGGCATTGCGCAGGCCAAAAGGCATCCTAATGTTTTCATATAGTCCAGCAGGTGAAACTACGGCTGTCTTTTCAATGTGTGGGTCATATACAGGGATATTATGAAATGCGCGTACAAGATCGATTTTCGAGAAAATTTTTTTATTTTTTAGTATAGCGATTGAGTCATAAACGACGGGTATCGGATAGCGATCGGGTATGGTCTGAGAGTTAAGACCGCGATAGTCGCCAATTAGGCGAAGTTTATTTTTTTCACGTTTGATGATTAGGCCCGAGGTCCATTGAGATTTTGAAACTCGGACCAACCCTAATTGCGTTTGTTTCCGATACTCGTCCTTTATTTCTTTTTCAATTTCTGGTCGCAGGCGCCGAGGTTTTTCATATACAGGTAAGCCGTTAGTATCAATAAAACAAATTACATCATGATGCACTTTATCATGATACTGCGGTGGCTTAGTAATATTACTATACCGACGAAGTAGCTCGAGAAGACGCGGATTACCTTGATTTTTACCCAACGATGAAATGGATGACTGTGACGTAGATCGGATAGTGCAAGGCGCGCTGCATAGTGTTACTCCATCAAGAAGTCTGCGATTCTGTAGGTCGAGTAGCAAACCGTGCTGGGCTAAAAAATCGGCGCCAAGGATTGGTTGCTGTATTTCAGCAATGACAAAATTCCAGCGATATTTCTTTGGTAGGCCAGCGTCAATTATTAGTTCTTCGGTCCCAAAAGTACGAATCGGGGTACCATTTACGGCAAAAAGGCTGTAGTTGATACATGGAGAACGAGTGACATTCTTAGCGAATTGTTTAGGTAGTGCAGAGATGTCGGAGCCTGAATCTATGAGGAATGGCATTGAAGTTATACCGGTTTGTATGAAGAGTCGCGGCGAAGGAGTATTACACGAAGGCTGGATGGCCGCACATTCCGGCTTCAATTTTCGTTTCCCTGTCCAGCTCTTTTGCAACCAGGGGCACAGTTGCGTGCGCGGTCGCCAAATGTGAAGTGGTACCAGCATTGTCCGTCGATCATGTCAGTTTTCTGTTCTCGACCTGGTGTCTGTGACCTAGCTTGCGACCGTGAGGGATACCTCGAGTAGCTGCGCTCCCTACTGCGGTTGCGACTACGGTCCCGGGATCTATGTGACTTGCGTCTATCGGCCCGTAGTGCCGATATTTCAGACGTTAAGAGGCGTAATACTGTTGCTAAACATTCGTCAGTACCAGTTGGATTTGCTGATGACGAATTTATGGCGTGTACGTTGATGCCATTTCTTTCTGCTATTTCATGCATCCTATCAGCAGTCTTACAGATGCTGTCGAGTGGGTCACTTTGATTTGCAGATAGAACTTCTTGGGTTCGTAATGGTAATTTCTGAAGCCAAATTGGGCATACTAATCGATCAGCCTCTGGGTCGGCATCGACTAACGCGCGAAGTTTTTGTAGGATGATACAAGGCTTTGTACCTGTAGGTATGTCCGCTCCACGTAGCAGCTGGTTCAGTTTTTCCTCAGCTGATTTTCCATCTGCGGCGATTAAGCGTGCTTTGGCTTGTGTATACGGGTCGATTGGTTTTTGTCGTATAATGCTTTCTAGTGCACTAATTTGGTCGACGCCCAAACGTTGAAGTATGGCGGAAAATTTCTTTTTTTCAGTATTTACCTCGTAATCATCGAAGATAATCTCACAAGTCAGGAACCAGAGATCAGGGTTGCCGGGTGTGTAAGCCGGTAACTCGAATCTTTTATGGCCCAGCGTTGCTGCTACGTTGTTGAGATTTTCGCAATCGGTCATTTTCTAAATTAATTTCGGCACGATACGTTTCTTTTTCACCAATTTACGTGCGATAAAAATTAAGGAAAAAAATTTTTTTTCAAAAAAGACTGTCACCGGTCGCCACTTTGTGCAGGCTTTAGATTATAACCTTAAGTAAGAGACGCGAATAATTTGAGAAGCTTTATTAGAGAACGGACAGTAAGAGACTGATGATAATTGAGAAACAAACGAACGTCGAGTCTAGTCGAGCAAGTCACATAATGTCTGGTAAAAGAGAGGCACGAACGAACACCATGATAAGACGACACGAAAATGTGAAAATGTTTAAAAGTACAATACTCTAAGTCCGCTACAAACTTTACATTAGAAAAAAGCACGAACATTTATGTGTGGACGAGATTCGCCATTTTAGTCAACATGCATCATAGGCAAATAGCAGTGTGAGTGGCCTGTGATTTAGGACGTAGAGATATGAAATTCTTTGGGGAAATTTCATGGGGATATAAATTAGTGGCACAGGAACAGAGGCAACTCAGCAACAGCACAGAAATTGTGTTGGCGCAGCAACAGCAACACAGAAACAGTGGTGGCAGGCAAAGCAACAGTGACATGGACTGTATGGGTTAAGGCTGTGGTGCTTGAAAGTTACAAGGCTCAAAATTAGCACGTGGGCGTCTATTTTTCGGCTCTGCGCTTTTTTTAAATTTTTTTTTCATTATGAATTTATTATTTCTTTTTTTTTCTTTTACTCGCACTAGGGCTTTTATTCATAAATAATTGTGAAGTGCTTCAGCATATTATTTTCAGGTTTTATTATAGTGGACACAGAACTTCAACTACAACATGGATGCATGCTCCAGACTGCTACACGATTATTTTTAGCACATTTAGAGGCTTTTATAGGCGCACATTTCTAAATAATTTATAGTGGAACTGTAACGTATATTTTTGTCTATTTTTAGATATGACGAACATATTCGTCTACAGGTTCTCAAATACCAAAAACGTAGGTATTCATCAATAATAAAACCTCCTATAACTCTTTATAAATAACCACTAAATTACCCATATTTGATTTTATGAATATAGATATAATGTCTGTATATTCATGACCTAATAGTGCCTGTCCCTCGAGTATATTGCAAGTCAGCACAACCCTATAATAACAATACCCTACCTCACTTAGCCCATCCAATATGTACACTTACATACCCCAAACGAGTATATAAACCCTCAATTCGAAGGAATATTCAGTCAGTACCTAAAGTCTCTCTTACAGAGCTACTAGTGAACAGTCTTGTCTAAAGGGTTGTAATTCCATATGTTAAATTTATTATATAAGAATTAACGTATTAATTGATGTACTGTTGTAGTACAATTTATTATTTTATTAAAAGTGTTAATTCAAACTTGTGTTTTTAAATATTATTGAGTCTCTCAAATACGTTAAGGTCCACGATAGTTGTGGATGATAAATTGAATATTTAAATTATTATAGAGGTATTAATGCTTGTCCAGTGTTAAATATCTCGTATATGGTGTAACATTGAAAGTGGTTCTAATTAGGTAAATTACCACTTCTTTTGGTCATTACAGAAACTAATTTTATTATTAGCTTAATTTGGGATTTCACTTACATATTGTATTCACAAACCTTGATCATTGCTATCATGGTAAATTACATCCAGCACTGTCTGCGAGGAGAGGCGCGTAATTTAAATGAGATTTTTATTCACTTTTAGGCCTTAATATTTTTGATCACTATACTGTATTACTGACGCGAAAGAATTTAGCCGACATCTCGTGCTTGCATTTTCATACTTTTTTATTGATAATCATTACATTTGAAAAACACAAATGTTAGCAAATGTTGTTGGAAAAGATTTGAAGATCGGATTGAAAAATGAAAGAAACAAAAATGAACTGTCACAAATGTATTTTGATAAGGTACAAAAGTTAGCAGAAGACTAGAAGTTTAGTTTAACGGATTATTCCCCAGCTGGGCATCAGTGCTGCCACATGGCAACGCATAAAATTGTATTAAATATTTTCTTGCAGTTTAGGTAATGTTGTGAATACATAAAGTTATATTATGAGGTTGTGTGGGAATCATATTCCAACAAATGTTATCCTGACCGACGGTGTCGATCATGATTCGAGTATTACGTCATACTTTCATATGACAGGTATCCCAATCACAGACACACACAGATGGACCTTTACCACTAAAAACACAACAGACAGTATAACGTTGTTCCGCCATATTGGAGACACGCATATTCATTCGTACAATCAACTATCATCATATGGTTATAATGAGACAAATATAAAAGGAATGTGGTGTTAACATTCGTCGTCGTTAGCCAAATGACGTTGTTCGTTATTACTTGTAATGAATTCTCTGTCTTGTCTGTGTGTGTGTGAATCGGTAACGTTTCTGATAGGTCTGTTCTACTGACGTCATTGATGTGGTATGTGACGTCAGTGAGATAACGATATTGTTGAACATTATCGTTATCGAATCGTGTACGACTCCGTCGTTCACGATACTTGGGGAGGAGGTCAATGTCTTTCCCAGTCTACCTTCCGTATATAAGTCAGGGATTTTCTGTCTGTTGATCTGATTTTATTGTCTGTGTTTTCGTTTGTTGTGATTCTGAGTTTGTTGTACAATTGTTAATATGTTTGTTGTTTGAGAAGGTTGTGTTACATGTTTGTTAGTAAGATATGAAATAAATAAATTTTTACAAATTATGAAACCATTTATTATATACAAAGAAACAATAATATTTAATAATAATACATGTAATTATATGTATATAATGGTATGTAGGAACGTTCGATATCACATTGTTTGAGCAATTAGTTTTGAAGTATTAAGTTTACTTTGGTTAACGTTTATCTGTTAATATTTATATTATACTGGTTAATGATGAGATCTGCCTTCTTCTCTTGTTGTTTGAAGGTCTATTATCACAGATTGGTGTTCTCGTTTGGCGATTTGCATTCGGTTTTGTATTCACATTTTTTATTCTATTCTGGTTTGTCGTTCATGTTCGGGTATATTTGAGATTCTGTAAGGAAAAAATGAAATGTATTAATTTTAAATATTGGTTGTTTGTTGATAAACACGTCAACTGCATCTTTTTTCCTTCTGTGAGGATAAAGGATGGTTGGCTAGTGTTTATATCTGTTGGTTTGTTACTTGTCACCTGCTTCCCCAATCTTTATATTGGTTTCACAGTGGGTCCTCTGGTTGCAAACATGGTTTGTTTTGTTTTAAAGTTTACCCAGAGTAGATCTCCTAAAGACTGTCTGGATCATGAATTATTTATGATAATTCTATGATATTATGTTTTTTGTGCTACTATTTTTGTATGTTTATGTTTTAAGGTGTCTGTAGAGTTTAGTTCTAATGGTGCAAGGTATTTGAGAGGTCTGGTAGTGACTGTTCCATTTGGGAACATAATAGAGGCTGATCTTATGATCTGATCTGATGATTTATGTAATTCTTTAATTACTGCAAGTTGTGGTTTGTTAGGTGTGGATACAACGTCAATGACATGTACTAAGTCTCCGATTTTTGGTGTATCGTCATTTGTGCGATAGATGTTTGGTATAGGTTATGGTTGTTTGTCTCGAAGATAAGTGAGGTAGTTTTGTTTCCATTGTATCCATAGATTTTTGAGGTATGTTTGGTCCATTTTCCATATGTGTTGTAAGTGTTTTTCTGTTGATGTGTGGTTGGTATCTGGTTTCTCGGATTGTAGTACTGTATGTTTAAAGTTTGCGTGAAGAAAGTTTGCTGGTGTGAGGTATGAATATGTTGATGTTTCTGATTCTGGACATAAGGGTCTTTCATTTATCATTATTTGTAGTTGCTTTATGGTGATGTTAAATGTATGTATGTATATGGGATGATGACCTACTGTTTTATAACAAGATTGTCTGATGATGCCTATTAGGCGTTCATAAGTGCCTCCGTACCATGGGGCTTTGGCTGGTATGAATTTCCAGTTTATTTGGTTTTTGTAAAGGTAATTTTGTACTTTATTATTATTTGTTATGTTGATGACTCGAAATTGTGCTGCGTTGTCTGATAATATTAATTTTGGAGTTCCTCTGTCTGCGAAAAATGAGTGAAATGCACACCAGATTTGTTCTGTTTGTAAAGATGCAATGGGTATTAAGTGTACCGCTCTTATAGTGAGTCATGTAAATATAAGAACTTTTTTATGGTGTTATTGATGGTGAGATTTGTTGTGATTGTTTCTTTGTTAGTATTTTGTTGTAAGTGTAGAATGGTCCGAATATATCGACACCAGTGTGTGTAAATGGATGATCATTTTCGTTAAGTCTGAAGTCTGGTATGGTTGAAAAAGGTGGTTGTTTGTAAGGTTTGTTTGCGTGTATTTTGCACTTATAGCAATTTTTTTGAATTGTGGATATGACTAATTTCTTGATGGTTGGTGTGAAAAAGTTTTTTCTAAATTTTGCAACTGTATATCTGGTTCCACTATGGTAACCTTTTTCATGTATGTATAATATTATTAGTTTAGTTAAATGCGATTTTGGGGGTAATATATATGGGGCATAGGTGTGTGTTTCTAGTGTATGTGGTGGTAGGTAATTATGTAATCTGAGCATATTGTCTTTATCTAATTTTATGTGAAATTTTTTGAATATTGCGTATGGAGGTGGGTTTATTTGTTGTAATTGTTGGAGATGGGTTTGCAATATTTCTTTTGTTCTGCATTGATGAAGATAGTTAATATTTGAAAGAATTAGTAATTTGTATTGAGATATGGTGTTGTATAAGATTTCTTTTGGGCTGTTTTTTGTGTAAATTGTTTCAATGCTTTTATTGTGATTTGAAAGGTTTTGATTAATTTTTGTAGTGAAGAGAATTTAGTAATGTCTAAATTGAATGGTGTCAAGTTGTTTCCGTATATATAAGTTATGGGTATGTTCGTGTTTGATGAGGTAGAATTTGTAATTATTTATTCGTGATCTATGTCAAGGCTTGTGTTGTTTTTAATGGTTTTTCTTTGTATTTGTTCGTAATGTAAAATTTTGTATGTTTTGGATTGTGTTTGTCTATGTTTACTGTATATGTGTGGTCATTGTATGTATTATTTAGTATTGTTTCGTTAATATATGGTTGAGCGTAGTCGTGTAAGGATTCTGCTATTGTGCAAAAAGTTTGTTCATGTTGGTCTTCTGTTTGTATTTCTGAGTTTTTGTCTTTTAGTGTGTGTAAATCTGTTTGTGGTCATTCTGTTTTTTCTTGAGTTAGCCATTCTGGTCCTGTGAACCATTTTGATTGTGTTAGGGAAGTTAGGTTTGATCCTCTTGATCCTATATCTGCAGGGTTTTCTTTGGTTGGTACGTATTGGTACGTTATGTTTGGAATTGTTATTATTTCTTTGACTCTGTTTTGTGTGAAGGGGGGTAAGATTTTTCTTTGTGTGAGCCATATGAGTATGCATTTGCTGTCGGACCATAAGAAGGATTGTTTGTTATGTGGTATGTGTAATGTTTCTCTGAGAAATTTTATTAATCGTGCTCCTAGTAATGCAGCAATTAATTCTAATTTCAGTATTGTGTGTGTTTTTGCTGGTGTTAATCTGCATTTGCCTATTAAGAATCTTAGTGTGTGTATGTTGTTTGTTTTGTATCGTAAATATGCTACTGCAGAATATGCTATTGCAGAAGTGTCTACAAATATGTGGAGTTCAGCTTGTTCTGAAAGAAATGGTTTTTGAAAAAATTTCCTTGGGAAACATATGTCGTTACATTTAGTTATGTCTGTTATAATGTTTTCTGCAATTGGGATTAGAGAGGTTAGTAATGGTGTGTCCTTTTCTTGTTTGTGGTTCCATAAGGTTCTCACGAATGCTTTTGCGGGAACCATTAGTGGTGCAAACCATCCTAATGGATCAAATATAGCTGAGAAGTTGCTGACAAAAGTTCTTTTGGTTTGTTGATCTGGTATTTTGATTTTTGGTTGTAAATAAAGTATGTCTTTGATGTAATCCCATTGGATTCTTAGTATTTTAACAGGTAGGTTTTGAATTGCGTTTTTGAATGTAAAGGATAATCGTAAGATTTCGTCGTTTGTCGCCCATTGTACTAATTCCATGGAGATGTCATTGAACATTTTGTTTGATGCGTTATATAGTTTTACTGCTTGTTCGTGTGTTGGTACTGATGTAATTAGATTGTCTACGTAAAAGTTGTTTGTTAATATGTTGTAGAATTGTGGGTTTGTGGTTTGTGGTTTGGAAGTGGTAGAGTAATGTTGCTGCTAATAAGAATGGTGACACTATGACTTCAACGGGTACTCTTTTGAATCTAATGATAATAAGGTTGTTGTTTGTTAATGGTTTATTTGGGTCTTTTAGCCATAAAAATCTTGTTACGTCTCTGTCTGATGGGTTGAGTTCTAGTTGTAAAAAGGCTTTTCTGATGTCTGCACTTATGCCTATTGGGTTCAGTCTGAATGTTATAAATATTTTGACTAGGTCTGCGAGAAGTTTTAATCCTTTATGTATGCAGTCGTTCATCGAGTGATTTGCTTTCTTAGTTTTTGCTGATGCATCAAAAACTATTCTGATCAGGTGTGTGAGTTTGGTTGGGTCTATTAGTCTGTGATACACTGAGTAATAGATGGGTTCTGTTGAATGTTTGTTGTCTACTATTTCTATTATATCGTTTTTGAATAATTCTTGGAGGTATGCATCGTATTTTTTGAAGAAGTCTGGTGAAGTGCGCATATGTGGGATTTGGCTTTTAAGTCTACTAAATGCTAAGGAATAGTTATCTGGTAATGGGGGTGGGTATACTTTCCATGGCCATCGAACTTGGTATCTGCCGTTTACTAGTTTTATGTTTTTATAGAATAATTCTATTGCTTTTTGTTCTTGTTCTGTTGTTAGATCTGGTGTTGTTATCCCTATTGTTTCTAGTTTCCATAAGTTTTCTACATCTGGTTCTGATGAGAAATATGTATGTTTGTTTTGAGTTGGTTGTTCGTTGTTTATTAATTGTTCTGTTATGTGAAATCCAAAGTTTGTTTCTATTAGTTGGATTGATGGTGATATGTGGGTGACTGATTTAATGAATTTCCACATATATTCATTTCCAATTAATATATGTATTTTTGATGTTGTCTTTAAGGTTTGTGCAAAATGTAAGTCTTTGTATTTTGGGTATGTTCGTTTGATTTCTGTTATGTTTTGGGTATCTAGTTTGTTTGATATGTTTTCTACTGTTCTGGCTATTAAGTTTGAGAATTTTTGTGTAGTGTGTTCGATTTTGAAAGTGACGATGTTTGTGTGAAATGTTTGTGTTGTTTGATTTTGTATTCCTGTGTTTTAGAGAATGTGTACCTATGATCGGCAATTTGAGTGTTTGTATAGCAATGTTTTCAAGTATGTATTTTAGTACTTCCTGAGTCAAAGAATGCGTTAACTGGATATGTTTGTAGTGTTTGTGGGTTGCATATGTTTGTACAAAATGTGAAAAATTTGTTATTTGTGGATAAAATTGTGAATAGGTTCAACTTACTTGGTATTGGAGGTTGAAGGACTTTTTCTTCTATTTGTGCCAATGTGGATATGGTCTGTTCTGGTGTTGTTGGTTTTGTCTCGATAATATGAGAGTGTTTTTTCGGTTCTGGAGGTGCTGGAAGGATTAATTTTTGGGAATAAACTTTACAAATGTATTTATATTTTAGTTTCACTAAATGTCTCAATGCTTTAGATTGACCTGATTTTATAGCTTCAACTGTAGCTTGATTATCTTCAAATATAATAGGACTAACCTTTTGTTTTAGAATTTTAGTACACAAATTTAACAAATATATTACTTCTTTACTAGTTTGATTCAACACAATATATTCTGCTTTCATAGATGGAGTAGCGACACATTTTTGTCTTTTAGTATCCCAAGCTATAGATTCACCAAAGATTTGTATAATGTAACCAGAAAAATAAACCATCTGGGTCTGTCATTCCTAATGAAGCATCACTATAACTGATAAAATTACGACCATTCCCTTCAAAATGTATTCCAAGATCTTTTGTACGCTTTAAATATTTTAGAACATGTTCTACTTTGATCCAATCATAAATATTGTAATTACTACACTTATGAGTTAAAGATTTACACAGTAAGAAATTTCAGGTCTAATACACATAGTTAAATAAAGAAGAGCACCAACTACTTCTCGATATGGAATATGATTGTGGCGACTTCCTGCCAGTGGTGATGGGTGTACTCATGCACTCGCTGGTAGGTTGTGTGGCTTGTCCCTACATTATGTAGGGGAAACACGTTCTTGGTACACACGGCTTAGTAGCTCACCACTACTATACTAATCTATTTTTGCACCTAAATTTACTAATCCCCGTAGGCCATATACAGTATCAAATTTCACCCCGGAATTACCTAGAATAATTTGTTGAGGAGAGATGGGATCTTTGAGTTCAAACACAGTGAAAACGAAATATTGATGTTAAAATATTTATTCACTTCATCGTTATAGTGACAACTGACAAACGGAAAACAACCTACGTTCAATCAGTGATAGAGAAGGTTTCAGATGGCAATCAGTGTTGCCACGTATGAAACATAATAAGGTTACAAGATTATTATTTTACAGGTTAGGTATGAGTTTATGTATTTGTGAGGAAGTGAAGGAATTGTATCTCAACACCCCTCTGCAATTCAAAACGGACAAACGAATAAAATATTTCATTTGCATGATATAATAATGCAAAATATAAATAGCTAAAATAATTAGAAGCAGTCAAAATTAACAAGTATACACAAAAATATATAAAATATGCAAAAATGGTAAAAGAAATTTAAATATTTAAAACGTTGTTATTGACTAGTGGTTACAATGTTGTCCAATTAAAAACATGGTTACGTACATATATATCGTGAATAAATTTATTTTGTAGAATATGTTATTGCTAACATAAGGTATACATTTGACCTTGTGTTTTATTGTCACGTCTTATTAAATATAACATATAACATTAATTATTAAAATATACCAATCAGTCGAAGAGATCAATTTCTCATCATCATCAGCTAGACAAAACATAAATATATATGAGAAACATAAAATCATGTTTGTTTGGATAAAGAAAACTATTGTTGGAATCAATGGATTATATGTGTAAGGGATGCTGATGTCAGTAAGAGAGACAGAGCAGTGACGGGGAACCTATTGATACAAATTGTGAAGTGAAATGGTGAAAACGAAATTTATGGACCACTCGGTTTACGATAGGCGCTAAAAGACCAACGCCCATCCACAGTCCAAAACCAAAGGAAAATTTTGAAGGGTTGTTTCATTGAAGACAATTAGCCAAAAAGTTGACTTACTCGGAGGATTCTTGAAACTATATTCTGATAAGTTTTCTAATCAAGAGCTTTTGTTAAAACATCCGTAAGTTGATCGGGAGACCTAATGTCGTTAAAGACAATTAGTTTTTGTTGGAAAGCTTCTAACAGAGCATAACATTTGATCACGAGAGACCTGGATTGCTTCTGGCCTCCCCCAGGTGCAATGCGGGATGCCAATATGTTGTCCTCGTACACTTGCACTGGGTCAGTTACAGAGAAAACGCTATCCACTAATCTCCAGACCACATTTATGTCGTCAAGTGCATCATTCAATGCAATTAATTCCACTGCAGTTGACAAAGTTGCAACCGTGTGTTGCCAGTGAACTGCCCAGTTTAGTAAGTCTCCGTTTACAAAGATCATAAACCCAGATGTGGAGCACCCTTTCTCCAAATTATTTATATCTATGGGTGAATCGTCTATGTCAAGTGCATATGACGCATCGACAAATGCTTTTATTTGTGATTGAAAGTATAATGTAGACCCACCATAATATTCAAGTACCATTATTCACCCAAATAAATTTGAAACTCATGAAAAAAAAACCAAAGAGCAAAAATTTTTAATTTGCATTTAATTAATATGAATACAAAAATATCAACCTAAAATTATTGCTGCAGGGCTGTAGAAACATCAAAATAGGAATACAAAAAAAAAGTTAATTTATCTTGCCGATGCAGAGTCAAATTATGGTATATCTGTTTCATTCAATACTATCCCGTTTTCTTTTCGCTCCTAGAATTCTAGGACGACTTGTACCACTTTGTATTGCAACTGCAACCTCTCTAGTGAAGTGAGGTTTTGAAAATATGGCAACAGACTCAGGAGAAATTGCTTCTCTGGACTCTGAATCTCAGCTGACGAACTCGCAGTCTCTCTGGATTTATTGAGATGAGACTCAATCAATTTCAGACGTTTGTTCTCCATTTGAAGGATAGACTCCATCTGCTGATTTTTTAGAGTACGGTTTAATGGAGTAACGAGAGACACAGTAGTATCAGTACTCATTGTACTCTCCAACTCATCAATGTCGAGATCATTTTGTGTCAATTGTCTCACTATTAGTTGCTCTAATATTACCTGAAAAGAAAATATAATAGATTCCACTTCAAGTAGGTAAATGAAGTAACTATATATAGAAGCTTACTTCCTAAATTATTATCTGTATTTTTGTTAGGCATCACATCATTCAGAAAACCACATAATGAAAAATATAGCCATGCACTGGTTTGGTCTCCTTCTGCTCCAGATGATCCAGATCGAGGCTGAGGCATTGTCAATTCCCTGCGATATCTATCTTTGATTGCCTTGAATTTTTTCTTGACTTCGAGTCCTGTAGCCATTAAAATTATATAACATCTATACAATAGCCCAGTGTAACAGTAATAGGAGATTTTAATTTAGAGCATTTGAAACTTTGAAGTTTATTAAAATTAAAATTCAGCTTTTTTTTATAGTAATATATTTGTGTATATGAAGCATTTTTTTTAGCATACTGATCGTGCATTGGTTTTCCAGGTTTCTCATCACTGGTAGTTCATTTCGTTCTATGGCGTTCAACTTACAAATGGGTAAAACAACAATCAGTAAGATTGTGTCTGTGATATGCAAAGTAATTTGGGATACGCTCCAACGGGATTATATGCCAGTTCCTAAAGAAGAAATGATTCGCAGTAATATTAATGATTTTTTTCGGAGATGGAATTTTCCAAATTGTTGGGGTTGTATTGATGGAAAACATTACCAATTCAAGTGTCCCCCTAAGTCGGGTTCAACGTATTTCAATTATTTAAAATATTTCTCTATTGTATTACAAGGTGTAGCTGATGCTGACAAGAAATTTTTAATGATTGACGTGGGTGGGTATGGTAGGCAACATGATGCTAGTACTTTTCGTGCATTTACTCTATTTCAAAAGCTAGAAGCTGGAGAATTCCCTTCTCCCACTGAAATGACAATTCCTGATAGAAATATCACATTGCCAACTTTCCTAATTGCTGACAAAGCGTATCCCCTTTTAAACTACTTGATGCGACCTTATTCTGGTAAAACGTTAACCCCAGTAAAAGATGTATTTAATAAACTACTAAGTAGAGCAAGAAAGTGTATTGAATGTGCGTTCGGTATTTTAACTCGCAAATTTCAAGTCTTGATGAAGAGTATCGAAACAAAAGAACAAACTGCAATTGATATAATCAAATATGCTTGTGTATTACACAATTTCATTAGAACAAGGGATGGAGAATCTGATCTAGATTACCATTTTATGGTGAACAAGGTGTATGATTTGAATATGGCTAATACTGCGTTGGTACATTACGCAAGTCGACGAAATAATCCGTCTAGGAGAGCTAAAGAAATGAGGGACACTTTAGCAAATTACTTTCAAAGAAATTGCTTTTCATTCTGTTGGTAAAATTTTAAGTTATTTGCTGCAAATTTTATTAAGGTTATACAACACTTTTTTGTAAATGCCTGATTTGTACCTATAATAAGTTTTCATTTTATTATCTGCCTATGACAGATTTTTAAATTTAGCTTTTCGATGATTGATCCACATTTTATTTATTTATTTCCACTGTGTGACGAAAATTAGTTAAATGTTTTTTATACGCTTTTATAGCAAACTACATTCAAAGAAATTGACTGTTTTTATTCTGGTGATATAATTTTAAGTTCTTTGCTGCAAATTTTATTCAGGTGATACAACATTTTTTTCAAATTGCCTGATTTATACCTATAATAAGTTTTTATTTCATTATCTTCTGTATGACAGATTTTTACTTTTAGCTTTTTGACAATTAATCCATACCTTTTATATTTTATTTATTTATTTCCACCGTGTGATGAAAATTTATTAAATTTTTTTATACGCTTTTATTCTTCTCACTCAGTTCTTATAAAATTGGACACTTTGCCAAAATGCTCTTACTGCCATTTTTACCTGAATAATTATCGATTATGCAGTTTTTATTCAACCAGAATCACCTTTTCTCTAGTACCTGCCTACTCATCAGGTTTTAGCAAAAAGCCTTTTATTTTAGATTTGGTCTGACTTCAACTATTTAGTATGAGACAATTAATTATTCAGGTGAAAATGATTCATATTTCAGCACTGGGTAATAATCAGTAATATAAAAGAATTGGATCTATCTCGATAGAATAGGTACCAAATAAAGTATAGACTGTTCAGAATGAGAATCATCTTCCACTACCCGCATTAAACAGGCACGAGCCAATCAGAATTTGTAAGTTAAGATAATATCCCATAACTAACAAGTAAAATTTGTGTTGAAAAATGCGAGGCATAAAAATTTTTCTTCGGACTTTTGTAGCTGTCAATGGATTGATACACTGTTGCCCTTGGCATAAAAAAATGCTTCTCATTCTGAATCAACTATAGATATTCGAATCAATAACCAATGCAATTGAAAATTTAATACCTCCTGTTTCTGGGTACAGACCAAGATTGAAAGCAACTTCAGCCCATTTTTTGTTGGTAATGGTAGTGTTCTTGTAGTTTTTTAATCTTGGATTCCATAAAATCTCTATTTTTGATACTTCACTGATCAATAATTCTACACCAATGTCGTTATTCATATTGAATTGAAACAATTTATTATATTAAATAAACAAAAAATAATATAAAATTTTAATAATTATAATCACTATACAAATGGAAAATATTCACTCATTGATAACTCTTTGTTATTTTTTTCTCATGGCGCTCAGTTGCTCAGCTTATCGCTCAAACTTTTATGGCCACACTGATCATGAGAATTTCTCAGCGCTCATCGCTCATGCGGTCACGCTCTAGCTAACGCTCATCTCATGGCCGTACCCTTAGAGGATATAGACTCTACCTCAGAAACACGAGAACTTGATTATAAGGGTATCACAGTCTTAGCCGCTCGATAATGTAAATCACAGTCTCAACCACGCGATGGGGAATGCAAATTATAATATCAAATACAAAAATTAAGCAATTCACACAATATAATAAAATAATTTTATATCATAATATTACTTTCAGCAGACGATGAAACGATCTCTTCGTCGTTGTGATGATGGATTAATTGTCTATTTTCGATCGAATTCTTTTGCCAGAATTATTCAAAGTCGATCCTTTAATGTACGAATAAATCTTCCAGAAAAATTATGAAATCTGTTAATCAGGTTTGAACATAAGAATTAGTTATTTGGTAAATTACCTTTTATCATATTATATGAAAATATGAAGCATAAGAAATTTTATCTGTTAGCATTCAACAATTGAATACAGTATTATTGTATTTAAGCATGAAAAAATTTGACACTAAAGATTATGATACTATTTCAAATTTCAACTACTGTTGATTTCAATACAATAAATTCAACAAAATTTTTCGCAAATTATAACATTCAGGACAAATGAGATAAAGTTTGAAAGAAAGACTCAAAGTACCTTTTAGGTTTCAACTTTTCAAATCTCTTATCACTGAATTTTCATGAAAAAATGAACCAAAATTACGAATTATAACACGAATTTTGCGATTTCTTAGGCAAAAACGTACATCAATGAACGAAATAATAATTAATTAATTAAATTTTATGACTTATCTTTTATTTTACTTTGATGTTAGCTGCATTTTTTTGCACTTTTTACCGCTTTTCTGCTTTCTCGGAGCTTGAACTTCGCTGATACCGCACCAATTGACTTGACTTTAACTTTTATGAACTTTAATTCTCGCCCAAACACCGCAATTACAGCTGCCAACCACTTTTAATTTGATGTGCCGGTTTCCCAAACCACAGGATTATTTCAAATTTTATCTGCTTTTTTTACCAGATTTTTGACCTTGATGACTTCACTGGCATCCAGGAACTCTACGTCGTTTTTATTAAATTCTTGATCAATACATTTTAACGATTCTTTTAATCACTTTTAAATAATTTACTTTGAATTTTATAGCACAATTTTCACTTTTAATTTTTAACTTTTTTCAATCACTTTTTTGTGACAAATTCACTAGGTGCTAAGCCTTATCATTTTACGTGAACTTTTACACAAGCACTTTTATTTTAATTACGCAAAAAACACATTCTAATTACATTCAGCACTGTGCGATCCCAAGCTCTGGCTACCATGTTGAGGAGAGATGGGATCTTTGAGTTCAAACACAGTGAAAAATGAAATATTGATGTTAAAATATTTATTCACTTCATCGTTATAGCGACGACTGACAAACAGAAAACAACCTACGTTTAATCAGTGATAGAAAAGGTTTCAGATGGCAATCAGTGTTGCCACGTATGAAACATAATAAGGTTACAAGTTTATTATTTTACAGGTTAGGTATGAGTTTATGTGTTTGTGAGGGAGTGAAGGAATCGTATCTCAACATAATTTAACGGACTTTTAGGCTTACATTAATCACTTTGATATTTAATTAAAACACGTTTAATTATTTATTCTTACAAAATTCAATAGTTATTACGTACCCACACGTCTTTGAACGCATTCGACTCAACCTCTGAATATTTTTGAGGCACAAAGTCCTCCAGAAATCTTAAGTCTGTGTTTTTCTCTACCCTGCATGCAGCTATCATAAGAATATTGGTTACGCACTTCTGTCGGAATGTGCTTGTAAGCCAAAGCCCGGAAAGTTTTTAAATTTTTTATATCCGGTTTACGACCAAAAAACATCTCATGTAGAGTCTTGTTATCTGGATTGCTCCTGCATGGTGTTCTATTACTCAAATAGCAAGATGTGGTTGCCGCAAATGACCAATATCGCATCGAGAGCTGCGAGTCAAACAACAATGCACGTGTCCTTTCGCTGATCATGCAATTTTGCCGCTCAGCAAGCCCGTTCAGCTCAGGTGAATATGGCACTACCAAATCAAGCTCAACCCCATGCTCATCGCAAAAATCTCTCATTTTACAATCTGTATACTCACGAGCATTGTCACATCTCAACACCATGATAGGTGACTCAGGGTATTTATTTTTATTTCTCATAAAAAATTTTTTAAACTCTTCATTTGCCATGCTCTTTTTTTCAATCAGCACAATGATAGTGAAATGGGAAAAATTATCAATAAATGTTATGATATATCTTTCACCCCTAAATGATTCAATAAATGGCCCCATAATGTCAGTAGATACGATTTCCAGCTTCCTACTGGGTTTTAGACAAATTCCGTGATGTTGCAATCTGAAGGATTTGGCCAACAGACAAATTTCACAATTTCTAAAATCGTCGTCTTTAAACACCAAGTTTGGAAAACCAATTGAGTTTTCTCTCAAGTAATTCAAATATTTCGCATTTACATGACCTAATCTACGGTGCCACAATTGTTTCATTTGGGTTGTTTTTGACAACTTCACCTCGGAAGTCTGAGACACCTGACCTGAGTTAACAACCTGCTTACTCTCGTCGATCTCTTCCTTTTTTTTATCTTGTTCTTTATTTTCATTTTTTTTTTCATTTTCTCTTGTGTTTTCCTTTGTTCTTTCAATTTCAATCTGCGGTTCCGGATTCACGTCGACTCGAGCATCTATATCGTACTCTGGCAAAACTTCCAATTCAACCTCAAAATCACTCCAATTCGTCTCTTGACTTTCAAGCTCTCTATTTTCCTCTTCCTCATCAGCCAACATAGCTCCACATTCACCTTTTTGTATCACTTCCATCCTCTCAAAATCTAAAACCAGTCCACTGCCATTACTGTACGCTGTAGCTAATTTTTGTTTGGTCTGCCTAACGTAGATATGCACCTTTTTTCCTGACCTTACCACTTTGAACACACCTTTTTGTGTCAAACGTGTTGTGGTAAACAGATTATGTTCTAACTCTTCAGAATATTATACATCTTCCAAGTTAATAATCTCCTGTTGACGCCTATTGTTTTCTAGCATTACGGCAAGCTGACCTTTATGAGTAGTGTAACGTATATTTTCGTCTATTTTTAGAAATGACGAACATATTCGTCCACACATTTTTGAATACCAAAAACGTAGATATTTATCAATAATAATCATCCTATAACTCTTTATAAACAACCACTAATTTACCCGTATTTAATTTTATGAATATAGATAAACTGTCTGTATATTCATGACCTAATTGTGCCTGTCCCTCGAGTACTCTACAAGTCAGCACAACCCTATAATAACAACACCCTACCTCACTTAGCCTATCTGACACGTACGCTTACATACCCTGAACGAATATATAAACCCTCAATTCAGAGGAATAAAACACAGTTCCTCTACAGTTACTTCTAAGTATCTGGAACCTCTCTAGTAGAAGTCTCTAGTGAACAGATAGTCTTGTCAAACAGATTGTGATACTGTATGTATAAGTATTAACGTATTAATTTATGTACTGTGTTGTACAAATTTATTATTTTATTAAATGTGTTAATTCAATTGTGTGTTTTAAAATATTATTGAGTCTCTGAAATATGTTAAGGTCCACTATAGTCTGTGGATGATAAATGAAAATATTTGAATTATTTTAGAAGTATTACTGCTTTTCCAGTATGTGATACTTCGTGTATGGTGTAACATCAAAAGTGGTTCTAATTAGATACATTACCACCTCTTTTGGCTGTTACAAGTAGCGTAAAATACAGCATCTTTTTTGGCTGACACAAGTTTTAACGGAGGATCAAGTTTTTGAACATCATACATATTCTCAAGGGAATTTACAAGGAACTGCTGAGTACCGGAATTGAGCAAGAATTTTTCAGTTAATTGAATATAAGGCTTTTCCTCCTCAAACGAACTATTCAAAGAGGAATTACCAGACAAACCAGCGGAATCAGAATTGTTGTCCACAGTTTGGACCATCGCCGCATAATTGATTTTTTCTTTTTCCACCTTTTTTGTGGATTTTTGGTCATTTTTATTTACTTTTGGTTTAGCAGATGGACATTGACTAACATAATGGCCAATACCACCACAATTAAAAAATTTTATTTCTTTTTTGATTTGTTTAGGTTCTGTTTTGCTTTCATTTTCTTTTTTTCTTTCAAAATTTTGTTTAAATCCCAAATCACTAGACCCATGTCTTTTTTCCTTATCTTGGTTATTACCCCGATTATAATTATCAAAATGTTTATTAAATTTATTAAAATTATTTCCATTTTGGAAATTATTGGAATTCACATTCTTTTTTTCTTTTTGCTCACTATAGAGCTTATTGTTTTGATCAATCAATAACCGGTGCAAAACCTCGATAGTTCTTTTTTCCAACATAAAACTACGAAATTCTAATAACAAAATTTCATAATCTGAAGGCATGGCCATACACAAGTGTTCAGTCTCGTCAGCCTCAGAAAGAATACTTCCAGAATTGCGTAACTCGCGAACTGTCTTCGAAAATAAGTCAAGAAATGACCGCATATTCCCCCCTGAACAAAATCTCATCTCATAGAATCGTCTTTTTGCATTGATATTGTCAATGGGCGTAGTGCCACGATATCTAGAGTCTAATTTTGCAAAAAGTATCACCAATGGAAACGGCATCCCTTATTTTCTCAATAATATCGAAACTCATACGATCAAAAACGATCGCTTTCACTTTTTCTTGTTTTTTAATGTATTCCTTCTGCTCCGACGTTCTTTTTTCTGATTCCACCTTGTATACCGCTAATTCAGTCTTTTTATCATCTAAAATTTCAGCAAAACCTTCACCTTGCAAAAAACACATCACCGTTAATCTCCTCATAATTTTGCCCTTTGAACTTGTTTTTTGCCACAGGTGAAACAAATGACCACAGATACGAAAGAATGAATTAGTGCTGTTAAAAGATCGATTAGTAATCGATTATAATCGATAAGCGGGGCTCTTATCGATTATCGATAAGAAACATTGTCTAATCAATTATTAACAATTTGCCTCTTTCTATTACACTATTAAACTATTAAAGTATTAAATACTTAGTGCCCACTACCTATTTGCCCTACCAAACAATATAAAATACAAATTACGAAAATAGAAAATACGAATTATCTCATCAATTTAATATTTGTTGTTCTACACTCCACCTACACTCGCTTACTAACCTTTAGCGCAACTACTTTTGATAACGCAAACTAACACTATTCAGGTTGTGCGAACAAACACGACTTTTTTCATTCGTTCACCTGAGAATGCTGAAACTCATTTCCCACTCAAAATTTAATCTCGTAATGGAGGGAGATTGTTCATCTTCCTCAAACTTGTAAATTGTACTTTTGATCATTGCATTATAGTATCTCTAACTAACTTGTTTCTTTCCTTGGAAATCAACCTCATTTCATGGTAGGCAGAGCTGCGATTCCTGAACAGTTAGTACAGAGTGATACTTAATCTTTCATTTTGATTTTTTTGCTATAGTATCCTAAGTTCAAAGGAACTATAAGCCTTTTTTCGTTAAAAAGTTAATTTTTTTTACAAAGTATAATTTAATTCATGAGTTGTTAACTTAGTGAATTTTTTTTTGTTTTATTTTTCGAAAAGTTCATTGAAAATTATTCGAAGTTACATTGAATTGTGTTGGCGCCAAAATAGTTTAACGCCATTTTTATTCATCTTCCGAAAAATACTGGATCGTCTTTTTGCGGTAAGGTGAAACAAAAAAAGGATTTTCGCCGTGGGATTGCAGATTACTTCGGACCTGGATCATCTGTTACAGTAAGGTGAATCAACAATTAAATTCAAAAATCGGAGATTGCTGTTACGTCGAACTCAATTACCGTGATCTTCGAACGCCATCATCCGCTAAAAATTCATCATTGAGATTTCATCGATGAAGTGCTGTTCTCCAACTGATCTGTATGTTGCCAAGACTGAAATTTTCTGAGGACGATCTGAGACTAATCCGGGTACTGACGCATGGGAAAACGCCAATTACTCACGAACTCAATTGGGAAATATTCGACGGAATTCCGCAGATTACGGGTAATGTAATTTTTGATAATTTCAAATTATATATTTCATGTACGATTGCGGAAACTGAAGGGATATATTCAGTGATTTTGTGAGATATTGAGCGACATTCGTAATATAAATTTTTTTTCTCTTCGATAATTTTTTACCTTCACATTTCAAAACGCTTAATTTCAAGAACCCCCTTTAGTTTGGTAAAAATCAAGTGAAATTTCACAGGACGATTAAGCTTAAAAATAAGTTTGAATAAAGCAGGTTACGAATGATAAGGTTTTGGAAACAAATCGCTAATTGCCCATCAAACTGTGAAGGAACAATAAAAATTAAAGAAAAAGATTATAAAAAATTATTAAATATTTTTGAAAACGAAAAAATAACAAACATAAGAATCAATTTAATTGAATTCCCATTCTGGAAAACATTTTCAGGAGAAATAGTTTTAGAAATTTTTTCAGTAGATGTTAGTGAAATAATTCATTATAAAAGAGGTATCGAAGTCGCAAAATTTGTAGAAATTTCGAAAAATATTTTCAATAATCAAGTTTTGGACTCAATAGAATCTTTCAGAATTTTTCTAGAAAATTTTGAAAGAGAAAACCCCCTTTAAAAATACGTAAAATTACGAAAATTAAAACATATAATATAACACTAACAAACAGGATTTTTCATAGTTGAACAAATTTCATGATTTAACAATTCACTGTCACAAAAGAAAAAATCCTTTGTCATATTGGACAGGTTTACTTGTGAATTTTCATGTCACAAAATTCTTTTGTTCAAAATATTAATGCACAAACGTGAAACCTTTTACAATAAAATATTATAGATAGCTTTCAAAAATAATTTTCAATAGATCCTTTGTAATACAAATATACAAGGATTCAAAATCAAACAAGTTTTTTTCAAGTTCACTTTAAAATATATTCTCAATTGGAATATTTTTTCTTTATCTCATACTTTAAGATACAAAATACTCACGAATAATATTACGAAAAATAAATAATTTAAATAAAAATAATTATCAATTATAATAAAATAAATTTTTTTCGAATTAATTTTTTTTTTAATTTTTTTCCAAAATTGAGTTATCAGAATTAAGCACATTACCTAGTACTCCAGAAAGCATGAATACAGCAAGTGAAAGAACCACTACCCCCTCCCCTCAAGGAGGATCAAGCTCTGGGAGTACACACCCTCAAGTACATTATGTCATGCCAGCTGATGAAACCATACGTCCGATACAAGGTCCAAGTGGGAAAATATTTGATGGTCAATATTATTGGGACTGGAAACGTATGATCATAGCTTTAATAAGGGGTTCAAGATATTGGGATGTTTTTGGTCCACATTTTGAACTAAAAATTTATATTGAAAACATGGACAACTTACAATACAGACCATCTTCAAATTCAGTCAAAGCATACTTTAAAAAACAAGAATGCGCAAAGGCATTTATTATGGAACATATGACATATAATGTATCAAAACAAATTAGGGAATGCAAAACAGTGGATCAAATTTCTGAAAAATTAGATATAACGTATGGTTCTAAAACAAAAATAGTTGCAAATATGACAAAGTTAAAATGGACTGCTTTTTGTTTTGATAAAATCTACAGATGTCAGTATGCTAAACGATACTAAGCATTTTGAATAGCTCTTTTGAGAAATAATCTACTAAATTTAAATGCATTGCAGAAACATTAGTTTCAATTCCTGACAAAGCACACGTTAACAGATTCAAAAATAATATGATCATTCCATACACTCTAAATGCTCGAACAAAAGCTAGAATCGAACGATTGACTAATTTTGCCATATATTTGATTTATTAGTTTTTGTTTGAGGCAGAGGCGACAACTTGGATTTTTTTGGCTTGTCACAAACTCAAATTCTCAAACTTGCAGACATAAAGGGAAGTGGGTAAAATAAATTTTTTTATTTATATTTAACAACAAACAACATGAATATTTTCTGGCATGTCACATGTGAGACACCCGCAACACAGAAATTGCTGCTCCTGGTTTAAGGTGTTTTCATTTAGCAGTTTATGTACAAAAGAGGGAGAAAATTAGGAGTTACAGTATGGATACGCCTAATAATGCATACTTTCTTTTTATTAGAAACCAGTTCTCTGTATTCATATCCTGTACATAAGGAGTGCCCCAATCACTATTTTTTTGGATACCAGTTTGTCTGTTTAATCGCTTGAACTATCCTAAAATCTATCAAAAATGAAATGTATTCACTAATGTGACGTCACACACACATATATATATATATATATATATATATATATATATATGTAAGATTCCTCTCTTCTCTCGTTATCTCTTGCTCGTACATGTACCTACATTTATCCGCTCTGTCTTATCTGCTTTTAACTCTCGTACCATTATACTTCGCATCGATGTTCTTTTCTGTATATTCAGTTGTGATTATTCTGTCCGACTAAAACCATGTGCTATGTGATGACTTCGTTTTAAAATTCGTTTTTTAATAAATCGCATTTCTCGAAGTTCGTTTTCCTTCTTTCATGTAATGGTCTTCGGATCTTATAAATTTTAAAACTCGTCGTTTCTCTCGCTTTCACGCGCCTCCGCCATGCCGGTCAAGGTAAAGTTCACTTTTTGCGCTGAGCCATCACTCACAAATGCTGCCACCACTGTTACACACGTAATTTCCATTCAACGCCTCAACAAAGAGTCCATACATATCTTTCCACCTGAATTACGTTCTCTCAATCTACACGATAAGCTGATGCTTCTGCCTATTGCAAAGGCAGCAAAGAAGGACCTAGCCCCAAGATGGACCCGACGATCGTTTAAATGCACCCTGGATGACGACCTTGCTAAATTGTATTTTGATGAATTTGAAAATGCATTTTTCAACGGAATCCTCCTAGATGAACTCGACGAGGTTGATTCGATTGTGTCCACCTCTACTCGCCGCTCGCATACTACTACCCCCACCCCCATTAAATCTCTCGCCTCAATCGTTAAGGATGCAATAATACCGAAATTTGGCTCCAAAACGTACTTATCCAATGCAGACGCTTGGATAGATACATTTGAATCAGAATGCCAACGTTTATTCATCGATGAGGACCGATACTGGGAAGCTGTTCGCCTGTTTTTAGAAGAAAGTGCCGAGAAGTGGTATAACACCACACGTCTATCGTCCACCTCCACTACTTGGAATTTCTGGCGACAGTCATTCCTTGAAAATTTTGGAACTAAAAGTCTCGCCACAGCCCGTTCAGCTTTCTACTTCAAATACACTTCCAGATCGATCTCCGACTATGCCCAACAGAAGCTGAACCTGTTAGCATCCTACAATCCAAAAATGCATGAGCTTGACCGAATCACACAGCTTGCTCTCGGACTTCCCCGCCACCTCCAAGACCGAATTAATCTTGCCGATACAATGACACTTGGAAAGATGCTTTTGACAATCAACTCTTTCGATCCTACCCGCCCCCTGCAATCTTCTTCTACTATTGCTCCAAACCCGGCCAAGCCTGCTCCATTCTTGTCTCCACGCTTGCAAAATCCTTGTCCCTATTGCAAGAGGAAAGGATACGAACGCTACCACTTTGAAAAGGATTGCCTTACAAAAATCAGAGATGCCAAGTACCATAATAATTCCGCAAACCCAGGTAACAATAATCCTAATTACCCTAATGTAAACTCTAGCAACGTAAACAAGGCGATCCACTCCTTCGAACTCGAAAGCTTACAACAGGAAATCGACTCCATACAAAAAAACGCGTGATGCCCGCGTTCGTGGTCGTTAATGTTGAATATGGTTCTGTAATGGGTAAAGGTCTTTACAACCCCGGTGCAAATGCGTCAGTCGTCTCGCTCAACGCGCTCAAAAAAATTAAGAATTGTCCGTTTATACCTATCAAATCAACAGATAACACCACGAGCGGCCCGGGCTCCATATTAGGTGTCACGATGCTTGACATCAAAATTTTTGAAATCAAAAAGAGAGTACTGTTATACGTTCTCGACTCGAGCACCTTTTGTTTTGATTTTATTATCGCCCTCGATTTAATTCCGGAGTTTCGCCTCGCGCTTGATCATAACTTAATACTAAAGCAACGTAAAATCACTCCTCCTGAAATTTCCATAAACAATGTAGATATCTGGAACGACTACTTATCTGAAGAGTTATTCAAAAAAAAAATATCGCATCTAGCAGCTAAAGAAAAAGACGATATTAGCTCCCTAATTTTTAAAAATTTCCCCGCTTTTGCTAAACACTCTTTTGACGTTGGCAACGTCACTAAATATGAATGTGCAATCAACCTTTCGAAAGATACGTACGTGGCAAAGAAACCTTACCGCTGCACATTCGATGATCAGGAGGAGATCGAACGGCAATGCCACGAACTTTTAAAATTTGGCATGATCACCGAATCTAAATCACATTTCGCTTCCCCTGTAACGATGCAATTTAAGAAAGATGGCTTGAGCAACACAAAAACAAAAACTCGCATGTGCGTCGATTTCCGCGAGTTGAATAAATTGATCATCCCGGAAAGTCAACCTCTCCCGCTGATCGATGAAATTCTTGTTAAAACGCGAGGTTGCTCGTGGTTTTCGGCGCTGGACATTAACATGGCATTCTGGTCAAAACCTATTCGTGCTCAGGATAGACACAAGTCTGCCTTTATCACCCAGAACGTACACTACGAGTGGCATTCTATGCCTTTTGGAATAAAAGTAGCCCCAGCTGTCTTCCAAAATGCACTTTCTGGCATTATTAAACGTAACGGACTTTCCAATTTTGTCATAAATTACTTGGACGATATATTAATCTTTTCTCGTACCTTTGATGAACACTTAGTTCACGTTCAACGTTTAATTACAGCCATTTTTGAAGACGGCTTCCGCCTTAATTTTAAGAAGTGTAATTTTGCCGCTTCCTCAATCCAATACTTAGGTCACATCCTGGGACCTGATACTGTCAAACCACTCCAGGATAACTTGGTAGCTATCAAAAGCTTTCCAACTCCTTCTTCCAGGAAAAACATCCGTCAGTTCCTTGGCAAAGTGAACTTCTATCGAAAATTCATCCCAGACTCCATCTCTATCCTCGAACCTTTCCACAACCTCCTACGAAAAAACACTCCATTCTCCTGGTCAAACGAATGCCAAAGTAGTTTTGATAAAATAAAAGACCTACTAACTTCCGTACCCATTCTGGCCATTTTTGATCGCACCAAACCAATATTTATTTACACTGATGCCAGTGGAATAGGTATCGGTGCGGTGCTAAAGCAGACGCAGTCGAACGGTTTGCAAAAACCAGTCGCCTACTTCTCAAAGAAATTGTCAGATGCGCAAAAGAAGAAGAAGGCTATTTATATCGAAAGCATTGCTGTTCGAGAAGCCATCCGCTATTAGCGCTATTGGTTAATAGGACGCCACTTCACTGTCATCACCGACCACAAACCCCTCGAGGGTCTGAATCTGAAAGCTCGAACTGACGAGGAACTTGGAGATCTTGCCAATGAACTCCTTCAGTTCGACTTCAAAATCCTTTACCGTCCTGGAACATCAAATCACGAAGCCGATTGCCTCTCCCAAAACCCTGTACTAAAACCTCAGTCTGACTCCACGGATATCGAACCGATATTACCCACGTTTAATTTTCTGTCCCTCGGCGAAATTAAACAACTTCAACGTAATGTAAAAATATCAAGTTTGGACTCGACCAAACAAGGTATCATCTTTCGCAATATTAACGGCAATTCTCGTATCGTATTAGATAGCCAAGCAGGTGAATATCTGATCTGCATTGTTCACGCAAAGTAAGGCCACATCGGGCCAAATCATGTAATAGCTATTATCTCGAAACATTTTACATTTCCAAAAATGTACAATTCTATTCGTAAATTTTGTAACTCGTGTACAATCTGTATAATGAACAAATCCCGTTGTCCTTTCCGCAGTGCCCAAATGGGTTTCCTTGGTCCAGCCAAAGCCCCGTTTGAAGTCATGTCCCTCGATACTATAGGAGGCTTCGGCCACTATCACTCCTCACTACGTTATCTACATCTACTTGTCGACCACTTCACACGATACGCGTACATCCTCTCTTCCAAAGGTCAATCAGCCAAAATCATGTCTCAGCTTATCGACTCTGTGCAGAAAGAAAACCAGATTGGGATTCTTCTCACAGATCAATATGGCGGCTTATCCTCCGACGAATTTACTTCGTATTGCTCCCGCTCCGGCATTCGCCATGTTTTTACAGCACTCAACAGCGCATTTTCAAATGGTTTGAATGAGCGTCTCAATCAAACATTGGTAAATCGCATTCGTTGCTCGAAACACGACATATCCACTCCCCCAAAGAAGAGTTGGTCGACTATTGCCAACAAATGCGTGAAACAATACAACGACTCTCCTCATTCGGTCACCAAATTTGCTCCCTCGTATCTGTTAACTGGTCGACCTGTTTCCATCATCCCTGAAACTTTATCCTCTCCTGCAGACGTACACGAGGATAGGAAAACCGCATTCAAAAATACGCTTAAATATCACATGTACAATAAACATTTATACGATAAAAATAAATGTGATGTCAATTTCGCCATTGGAGACTCTGTTTACGTCGACAATGGCAATAAGCTCAATCGTAATAAACTTGATAATTTACGCATCGGACCGTTCCCGATCTCTAGAGTAATCTCCAACAACGTTTTCGAAATCATTGTCAACCATGGCCCTTCAGGCAAACGTTTGTATCATGCAAGCAAATTACTACGCTGTCCAGCAGATAAGACAATCTCCTCTTAATTCCTCGATTATCTTTCCGCTCCTAAATGAGAGGGGAGGGGGGATGTAAGATTCCTCTCTTCTCTCGTTATCTCTTGCTCGTACATGTACGTACATTTATCCGCTCTGTCTTATCTGCTTTTAACTCTCGTACCATTATACTTCGCATAGATGTTCTTTTCTGTATATTCAGTTGTGATTATTCTGTCCGACTAAAACCATGCGCTATGTGACGACTTCGTTTTAAAATTCGTTTTTTAATAAATCGCATTTCTCGAAGTTCGTTTTCCTTCTTTCATGTAATGGTCTTCGGATCTTATATATTGACATTTATTGACAATTATAGCAAATACACCTTCGTGATACCAATCTCATATAAAAGTCAAGTATTCACAGAATTTAAAAATATTTTTTTCTCAATGAAAAATAAATTCCTCGAAACACCAATAAGTCAAATAAGATGTGACAATGCGAAGGAATATACTGATCAAAAATTAGTTAAATTTTGTGAGGACAATGGAGTGCAAATAGAAAATGTGGTTCCTTACTCACCAGAATTAAATGGAATAGCTGAACTCCGAAATCAAACACTTATGAAAAGAGTAAGAAGTTTACTGATTGATGGTTATCTAGATGTTAAGTATTGGGCACATGCAATAGCTACAGCCGCATACCTAATAAATAGATCAGCAACAAGAGTGAACTTAGAATATAAAACTCCATATGAAGTTTTTTTTTGGCAAAAAACCAAATCTAGATAATTTAAAAATTTTTAGATCCCTAGTATACAGACATATTCCACTCGAAGTTCGACAACAGAATGCAACTAAGTCAAAAAATAAAAATGAACAAAGAATTGACCCAAAATTTGCACAAAGGGGAGAAAAAGGAATACTTATGGGATATACCACTATGGGATACTGCATCAGAGATCCTTTCTCAAATAAATTTAATATATAATGTGATGCCAAATTTGATGAAAATAAAAATATATCAAATCTAAAAAATTGTGAACAAGAACTGGTACTTAAACCAGCAAATTTTATAAAAAATATAGTTAACATAAACACTTTTAACAACACAAAAACTATAGATAATAGGTGGATCGAAGATTGTATACCAACATGCTATAAAGATGTCAAAAATAATCCATTCAGAAAAGAATGGATGAAGGCTATTGAGGATGAATTTATTTCCCTGGGGGAAATGGACATCTGGGAAGAAGTAGACTACGATAAATCACTCAAAACTATCGACACAAGATGGGTTTTTGTAACAAAACCAAATGATGAAGGATACCACCAACCAAAAGCGAGATTAGTTGCTAGGGGTTTCAAGGACAGAACTGAATATGAATTAGGACAAGTCTTCGTCCCTGTTATTCCAATTTGGTTAGTGAGATAGTTCCTATCAATAGTTAATAAATATGATTTAGAAATGGTTCAATATGATGTGAAAACGGCGTATCTAAATTCCCCAGCTATAGTCCCTATATATTTAAAAACCCCAGAAGGCCTATTAATGGAAAGCAATAAATTATTAAAACTTAAAAAATCAATCTATGGCTTAAAGACATCGTCCAAATCATGGTATAACTTAATAAATGAATATATTTTGAAAATGAATTTTGAAATATCAAAAGCAGATAAATGCTTATACTTTAAAAAATCTAATGAAAAAATAATTTTTATGATTACATATGTTGATGACATATTAATAGCATCCAATACCCCAGAATGGATTAAAAACGTAAATGATTCATTTCAAAAAAAGGTTTACTATGAAAATAATTGATAACCCAAGATTTTATTTAGGATTTGAAATAATAAGAGATAGAAGGGAAAATACAATAACATTAATACAATCAAGGTACATAGAAAAAATACTAAAAAAATATAATCAAAACGAATCAAATTTTATACACACTCCTATAGAGACATCTTTAAAAATTGATGAAGATGAAAACTGCACAGACGATACAGAATATCGTTCAATGGTTGGGGCTTTATTATATTTGGCTAGAATAACAAGACCCAATATTTCATTTGCAGTAAATTTTTTCTCAAGATTCCAAACAAAATCAAATTCAAAATTAAAAAATCATGTTAGACGAATATTTAAATATGTAAACACAACAAAAGAATTTTCAATTAAATTTACCTCAGACAGTAAAGGCATACACTCATTCGTAGATGCCTCATATGCCCCAGATGTCAAAGATCACGAAATAAAAATATCAAACTTAAATTTTGGAAAATCTATATCAGGATTCTTAATATATCTGAATGGGGATTTAATTAATTGGAATGTAAGAAAACAAACAATCATAGCCACAAGCTCAACTGCCACCAAAATAATTGCAGTATTTGATGCTTTAGACGATATACAAGTCACTTTTCTATAACGGAATATGAATATTCGTAGCTCAAAAATAAGTCAAGTCATAAATTGCTGAATATAATAATCTCTTCCTTTTACAGCATAGTAACTGAAAATATAATGTTTGAGAAAAGAAAAGAAAAAATCACAAGTTCAAACCAAATTAATAAAATATTATATTCTTTAGGCCAGAAAAATACTTGTTGAAACAAAATTTATTTTTGTGTAGGTATTCATTGTCATCTCTGCAAATTCAATGTTATAACGAACAGAGACATGAATACAAATCATTGATCATACTATATGACAAGATTTCACACGTTTGGTTGATATTAGTTTATCACGTTTCGGAACACCCTTATTCAACAAGTATTAAACAAATTTGAACAAAAACTTTTCTCAAACAGGATGGAATATCAAAAAAGACCAGCATCGAATACGATACCATAATATAATATGTCGATAAATAAGTTCGAAAATAAATCAAAATATCTGTTACGATCGAAAAATAATGTAGTCATTTTTATAATTTTATGTAATTTATTTTATTTATTTTGTTTGGGAAATGAACATAGATGTACAAAAATACGATAATCAAAAATTAATTTATTTATAATATTCGTTCTTGCAATAATTCATGTTCGCTCGTTTTGTTGGTCTGCAGGGGGGGGAGTTCTACACTCCACCTACACTCGCTTATTAACCTTTAATGCAACTACTTTCGATAATGCAAACTAACACTATTCAGGTTGTGCGAACAAACACAACTTTTTTCATTTGTTCACCCGAGAACGCTGAAACCCATTTCCCACTCAAACTTTAATCTCGTTGTGAAGAAATAGCAATTATCAACGGATCGAACTGAACGAAAATACCGACGAAAGACTTTGATTGACTGTAGACATCGAATGAAGATCAGACACACATATTACAAACACATAAATAAAACAGAAAATATTCACTTTCACGAACTTTTATTTCCACATAAAAATGATGGAGATGTTAATTCATCAACGTTTGATGAGCGACAAGAGGCACACAAAATATATTATCACAGTTGGGTTTCAAACATAAAATCACAGATTACAAATAATACTAAAAACAGTGTTACCACAACAAATGATATGTGAGAATAATAGGCTAGCGTATAATATAATTTGCTATCATCAAATTATAATTATACGATTTGTCAATATAAAACAAATTATTAAATTAACGATATAAAACAATAAATTGGTCATTACACGAAAATGACAAAAGTCAACAACAACAAAAATTACAACGTGAAAGAATATTAACATACATGGTAAACGAATACAAAAAGTTACAACAATTTTAATATTTCACAAAACATAACAAATTTGGGCCTCGTGCAGCCCTTTGTGAAAACGTCACCCAACTGTCGCGAAGTTGGTACGTACGAATATTTAAAGTCTAGATTTACATGATCGCATACAAAACAGTATTTTACATCTACGTGCTTGGACATGCGAGTATTCCATTTACCCGAATGCAGGAGTGTCAAACAACTCTGATTATCCTCATAAATCGTGGCCTTGTCTTTAATTTGAATGCAAAAATCATTTAACAAATATTTAAACCAAATAGATTCAGTAATGGCATCGCATATGGCGATAAGCTCACTCTCAGTGCTAGATAACGCTACAGTCGGCTGCTTTTTGCTGGACCAGGACACCAGGGAGCCATAGACAAATACACAATATCCAGAGATTGACCATCTTGTAGTTACACAGTTGCCCCAATTGGCATCAGAATATGTTTCTAAAATATTATTATTATTATTATGTTCGTTTTTAAATGTTAGTTTCTTGTCTTTTGTGGTTACTAAATATTTAAGAACCCGGAGTAAATACTAAAATATTCATCAGTAGCATAACTGGCGAACTGGCTAAAATACGATATTGCAAAGCAAATATCGGGCCGTGATCCTAGCATTAGGTACATTAGACATCCCACGAGCTGTTGGTAGTCATTATTCAATACACTATCACACGCATTGAGATCCCTGTCCAATTGGAGTTTAGGGTCAATAGATGTGTAGGTAGGTGCACAATTTTCAACACCAAAATGCTTCGCAACAGTCTCAATGAGACCTCTCTGCTCAATTTCCAGAATGCTTTCATCACGATTGTGATTAATGTTTAATCCTAGATATTTATTAATTTTTCCCAGGTCTTTACATTTAAATCTTTTATTAATTTCCTTTTTAAAAAATGTGATTAGTGTTTCATTATTAGAACTTATTATGACATCATCAACATATGTAAGTAAATATGCTATAGAATTATTATTTTTATTTGTTAATGTGTATAAGCAGTCATCAGCCTTACTTTGCACGAAACCAAGAGAGACAAGGAATTTGTTGAACAATCTGTTCCACACCTTAGGCGACTGCTTCAGACCATAAATTGACCTATTCAATTTTAGTACATTATTGTGTTTCTTTATTTGTGTTTCTATACCTTCTGGTATCTCAAGATATACATCTTCCGACAGAATACCATTCAGAAAGGCACTACATATATCTATCTGTTCAATATAAAATTTTAATTTATTGCTAACTGTCAACAGTGTCCTAACAGTCGAAAGTTTCGCCACCGGCGCATAAACTTCATCAAAGTTGAAGCCTTTCTTCTGCTGACACCCTCTGGCAACTAGTCTGGCCTTATACAGGACTTTATTATTATTATCATATTTTTTATTAAATATCTAGCAACATGTGATGGTGGGGGCGCCCTTTGGACGTTTGGTCACCTGCCAAGTCTGATTGGAATCTAGAGCTTTAATTTCATCTGAAATAGCTTCTTACCACATCATACTATCAGGTGCAGCTATCGCCTCCTCAAACGTCAAAGGGATGCCATCCTCAGCAACATATATATAATTTGCAGTACCATCACGATCAGTCGCCTCCTGTGATAAATAATCCAAATTTAAATCCCCGTCTACTTCTATATTCTCTAAGTTCGACTCTGTAACTTCCTTAAAAATATCATAATCTTTTGTATATTTATTATTATTACTTCCTATTTTGTTTTCGAAAAATTCAACATCTCTTGATAGACGTACTTCCTTTGAATTTATGTCCAATAATTTATATCCATATGGAGAGTACCCTACCATAACCAATTTCTCACTTTTATTTTTAAATTTATTAGAATCGTGTTTGAATGACAACATATATGCGTCGCATCCAAAAGTTTTTAATTTTGTGTAATCATATTTTTCTTTAAACCACCTCTCAAAGGGTACAAAGTCCTTATTTGTCGGATATCTATTCACTATGTAGGCAGAGCACAATATGGCTTCTGACCAATAGATCTTGTCAAGACAACTCTCAAATAACATTGTTCTCGCCCTGTCACAAAGTGTCCTGTTCATCCTCTCAGCCTTCCCATTCTGCTGGGGACAGCCACCAACAGTAGGTTCAAAAATTATTCCCTTCTCAGCACAATATGACTGAAAGGTTGTGTTTGTGCATTCTGTGCCACAATCACAGCGGAGTCTTTTTACATTTTATCCAAATTTATTTGAAACCATCTCATGATATTCCCTAAATTTTGTAAACGCTTCCATTTTACTCGTCAGGAGGTACACACAATAAAAATTGGAATAATCATCTATATATGTCATAAAAATATTTCGCTCCTTTATATGAAGGAGGGTTTATAGGACCACAGAGGTTAGTATGCACCAATTCAAGAGGCTTTTCGGTTTTTCTTTCATGTCTCAGGAACGGTTTTTGTCTCTGTTTCCCCATCACACAGGGTTTGCACAACAATCTGCAGTTGGAATCAACGTTCGGTATTAAACCTCTGTTTGACAACAACTTAACATCATTAATATTCAAATGAGCAAGACTCCTATGCCACACAGTCAGTGGGCTTGATTCATCCTCCAATGTCAGATTGCACAACTGACTTGGTATTTTCAAAAAATCAATCTTGTATAAATCTGAGTCCACGCTAATACCAGTTGTTACAATTTTTCCACTGCAGCATTGGATGACCTCAACTGATTCCTCTCTAAAAAGAGTATCAAAACTCGACTTGCTCATTCGCTTTACTGAAAGCAGATTTTGTGGCAGCTCCCGAGCATACCTTACATTTTTTAATTCGATTATAGTTCCATTTAAAAGTTTTAATTTTACCATACCAACAGACGTGATGGAAAGCGAGACTCCCTTTTTCGCAACACAAATATTATGAGGTTTAATTAATTCAATGTATTCACTTAACAGGTTAATATCATTTATAATATGAATTGTGCATCCACTATCGACAACAAATGTGGTTCGAGGGATTAAATTTTCATCTTTATTATCATCAAAATCATTAATTTTATTATTAATATTATTAACTGTGAAACTAAAGCCCACTTCAGAACATTTGTCATTAACATTATTACCATCATTGCACATCTGTGCAGAATTCCTATTAGTATTATTACTACGATCATCAGATCTATTAAAATTATTGTGATTATGATTTTCTTGATTATTATTCTTATTTTTGATAAAACAATTACGGGCTATATGCCCAATTTTTTTGAAAAAATGACATTTGATCTTTGACTGACCACTATCATTACTACAATTACAAACATTTCTATTAAAATTATTACTATTTTGTGAACCTAAATTGTGATTATTATTATTAAAATTTCGACCTTCAATATCAGAAGACGAATTGTGAAAATTATTATTATTATTGCTGTGAGATCTTCCTCGACTAAAACCACGATTATTATTTCAATTTTGCGACTGGCTACGATTAAAACGATTATTAAAATTACCAGAATTACGACTGACATTGTTATGGTTGCCAAAAAACAGATTCTCTTCACCAGCAACAGGTACTGATGAAGGTTTTAGAGACACAGAACTTTGAGAATTACCTCTAGCTGTCGACTTGCTATCCAAAGATAGTTCACGCTGGAAATTGTTCAACCTCATGAAAACACCATCCCAGGTGACGACTTCTGTATCCTCCAGAACAACTTTGATCAGACGAAACTCGGTGGGCAGCAATCTCAGCAACACCAGGATAAACTGCTTCATGGTTGTCAGGTCTCCCAATTTGGTTAAGCGACGACATCGAGCACAAAAATCAAGTAGATACTTCTGCAAATCAGCACCAAAAACATACCATTTAGCATAAAATTCCCCTCGTAAATCCATCAGCGTCTGGTCATTGCCATTGTCAATTAAGTAAGTCAGCACTTGAAACATTTCTTTCACCGTCGTGTACATTTGAATCATCTCCAGATACTCGTCAGTCACATTTTTAGCAATCAGGAACATCGCCTTAGCATTTTCCTTCGACCAAGAATCTCCCCTATTACGAACAGTTGGTAAAGAATCTGTTAGTAAATTACCCAACAAATCCTTCGCCAACAGCAGCTCCATCCTGAATTTCCACGTTCTGCCATTTTGCCCATTAAACAGCTCGATACAATTCAGCTTCTTAACGTCCATCTCGATGACAGGTAACGACGATCAGTTGCACCACAAACAGCAATTTCAGCAACTATCAGATGCGCTGACCAATGATTCAACTCGAACTATATCACAGGAACAGCGAGAAGCAAACATATTAAAATACAAAAAATGAATAAGAAGGCATGGTTACTACTTGGGAGAAGCGATCAGGATTCGACAGCACAACATTGACGAGTTATAACAATGGCAACCACGTTGACATCCAGGTAACTGGGCCCATAACCTGTGAAGAAATAGGAATTATCAACAGATCGAACTGAACAAAAATACCGACGAAAGACTTTAATTGACCGTAAACATCGAATGAAGATCAGACACACATATTACGAACACATAAATAAAACAGAAAATATTCACTTTCACGAACTTTTATTTCCACATAAAAATGGTGATGTTAATTCATCAACGTTTGATGAGCGACAAGAGGCACACAAAATATATTATCACAGTTGGGTTTCAAACATAAAATCACAGATTACAAATAATACTTAAAACAGTGTTACCACAACAAATGATATGTGAGAATAATAGGCTAGCGTATAATATAATTTGCTATCATTCTCACACTCGTAATGGAGGGAGATTGGTCATCTTCCTCAAACTTGTAAATTGTACTTTTGATCATTGCATTATAGTATCTCTAACTAACTTGTTTCTTTCCTTGGAAATCAACCTCACTTCAATATTTATCGAATATGGCAACTGGCAAGTGTAAAAGAAACAGAAAGTAATCAAAATCAAATCAACAGAAATAACAAAACTTATAAACGAGTTTCTCTCCTTCTGCGACAAAACAAAATGTTTGATTGTTTTTTTAAATTTTTTGAGGAATACTTACTTAATTGATTTTAATCCATTTTTAACAGCACTAGAATGAATCGAATTAAGTTTACCATTCATCACTCGTAAGTGGCACTAATGTATGAGCGTAGTGAAGAGGTGACTGAACAACAAATATGTCTAATTCTAATTTTTACATAGAAATTTGTAATTAATTCGGTTAAATGTGGATCAGGTAGCTCTATGTTTTTAAACAGCAAACCAGTAAACTAACATTTTGAACGGGGATACGGGTGTCTGACTCAACTTCACGGTTGTTCATTAGACTCTGTGTTATTCTTATCAGTATTAGCAGTCCCGTATGTATATAGTCAAAGATGTGTATGGTCGATGACTTTGACTATATACATGGTGTAAGTTAGTGTAATCCTATCTAACAGAGCTAATAAGTATTAATAAATTTGATAATGAACTAACATTTTGAACAGGGATACGCCTGTTTATTTTGAACACAGCTTTTTATCAGTATTAGCAGTCCAGTATGTATATCGTCAAAGGTCGAAGATTCGGTCTTTGTCTCATGCTGTTCTTATCAAGCAAGCCATATGCAGCCATATACTCTATTACTTATCTATATTCTATGGTCGATTGGTCAAGCACTGAGCAGTCTGTATACTAAGTATGTTATGTACGATTGTACGGTAGTAAAGTTAGTAATTAGTATTTAGAAGTAATCTCAGTCGATTTAATTACTATTACTATCTAGTTAAATTTTACAATTTTGTTCTTGAGCTGAATTCGTCATAGTTATTTCATTCCCGGCTAAAATTTCTCTTATTTTTAAATATTTCATCCTATTATTTGAATTTCTCGTGCTGGAATGGTGAAAGATAGTTGTAGAACGCCAACAGTCGTAAGTGTTTTTGTATATTTCATTTTAATGTCAATTAACTCTATTATTTTGTGATACTGTAAAAGTTTAATATTCTGTTTTTCTTTTCGTTAGTCCCTCCTAATATCAGTCCAACTGCAAACATTTTATGTCAATTCTTTATTGAATATTTTTCTTTGGTATTTTTAACTTTAACTTTTGAAACTCATTTCATCTTAGGGGATTCCGGATCCAGTTGCAGCTGTAACTGGCCTAAGTGTGACTTGGACGAGTGGTGATCGTTTAACAGCTTTTGCCTCATGTCACAATCCTACTAAATCTAAAAGTATGGTATAATGTTTCTAGATGTATTGTGTGATAAGTTTGTATTTACTGTTACGCTTTGTCGTTAATTTTTTCAGGTATTGCAGCCTCTCATAGCTCAATCAAAAGTCAGATTTTTGTTTTGAAACCAGATATATTGTTATTCGATCCTCTCTTAAGAAAACTGATTAACGAATCTTGCGGACTTTTCGTTTCTGGCTTCAGTTTGAAGAAATACAATTCTCACGACAATTTTCAGAGTAATCATCTTCTAAAATTGAGCAGAAAATATAGGTTTGAGAACTGGTTTCACTTCTAAATTTTTATTTTATGTATTCTTATTTTAATTTGTGATTGTAATGTGTAGGTCGGTTTTGCGGGAATCCATAGAAAATATCCAAGAAGAGAATGCGCGTTTTCAACCTGAAGCCAACGAAAAGCGATATAATAATTGCATTGCTCTCTTGTATAATTTAGAATTTATCTGGCATCTTACCGAAGTATTATATATTGATGCCAGTCCAGGTTAGTTGCTGTACTGCGTGTTATTTTTAGTGCTGTTTACCTTTTATGATAAATTATTTCTCAATTATAGAGGACTTAGCGCTGACTTATATTACGCAATGGGTCCGCTTTCATTTTCCCGAATCTGAGAGGTACGCTCGAAAAATATTACAAACTATAAGAGAAGGTGACTCATCCGAAAATCGGGTAGATTTTCTCAATGAGGGCGTTGAAAATGCATTTCCTGATTATTGGGATACTATTGCCGGTTTGGTTTTGCAAGGAAATTTAGATTTAGCAAGAATATTACTCCAGTTACATTCGCAGTCCGACTCCGACACATTTACTTTTGTTGATAAGATTTTTCGCACTATGCCTTTTTTTTCGGTTCGTTTGTTTTTATTTTATACAATTTGACTGAATTTCAGTTATATGAAAACAAGTGTTTTTCAGGTTTATGGAGAAGTATCTTTGCCTGAATTCAATTTGCAGTGGAAATTATGGCAAACAAATGCAGCACGACGATTGTTAGGAGGAACCTTTGATAAATATCCCCATTTAAAATTTATGATCCAGGTAATTGGATTGAATTTGTTTTATCTCATTTTTTGCACATATTTTAACCATAGAAATGTTTCTTCGAAGTTGATGTCGGGTGACATGAACTCATGTATGGAAGAATTGAAAAAGTACTGTTCAACGTGGTATCAGGCACTGGTAGCAGTGTTGCTTTATACAGAACCAACTGTTAAATTTTATGAATTGAGTTATCATGCTCATCGATTTGTTCAACATTATGGAGGCACAGCGAACTTAAATTTCTGTGATAGCACCGTTTTGGCGCTGTTCGAATTGGATTTAAATTCAGTGAGAATAATTTTACAATTCATTAGTCAAAGTGTGAGATTCTTCATTAGTCGGATTGTTTTTGTCTTACTTTTAGGCCATAAAAAAATGTCAAATGGCATCTGATGGTGGTTGGTTGGCAACACATTTAACTCATTTGTTGACACAGTGCGGTAAACTTGGAACCGATGGTAACAGCTCGTAAGTATGATGTGTATTTTGCTGATTGTAATCTACGGTGAATATTACTTAAATTTTTATTATTATTCAGCGAAGGCAAGGCGAAAAAAGAGGAAGAATACCAAAGTTTAGACATTAGATTAATTCTCGAATATGGTTCGCTATTGATGTGCCATCATTCTCTGTGGCAAGTTGGACTTTGTTATCTTGATCAATGCAACGAAGAAGGACGAGCACGTCAGCAAGTTCTACTGTCTCAAATCATCCCTAATTCAGATTTCAAGGCTATGAAAATTATTCAAGCATCTTTACAGCGCGGCCTGTTAGATGTCGGTAGGTTTTTATTGCACCTGTAATATTTTCCAGTATCCATTTTCTCAGTGATATTACTATTCTTCTATATTTTAGCCACCAGTATATGTAAAGTGGAAGGAGTCAAGTGCTTACGTAGAAATCAGTTGGGCAAAGCTTTGGAATGGGCTTTTCGATCGCAAGATTCTGCATTTGCGTCACATTTGGCTGATCAATTTTTACAGCATTATGTCAAAAAAGGTGTTTTTGATTCTAACGATTTGCTAGATAATTTGGGATCTTGTATGCTTATTTGTGATAGACTGACATTTTTGGGTGAGTTAGTAGTTACATTATATCCGCTCGTCACATCTTTATTTCCTTCGGCTTTTTTGCTCATATCCCATAATTTTTGTTTCATTAGGAAAATATTGTGAATTTCGTCGTCTCTACATCGCTAATAAATTGAAAGAAGCTGCAACTTGTCTTAGTAATTTGATTGCATCTCGAATTGCACCAAAATAGTAAGTAATTTTTCAGTTCATTGGCGCGGCGAATTTTGGAACGTAGGGTTCTAGAGTGAATATAATCTTGGTATCCCTCTCCCCCATCCCAGCTGATCATCATTTCCACATTATTGAGGTCTGTTAGAATAAGGGAGGGGAATGATTTTGGTAAGAATAACTTCTAAATACCTTGTTCATAAAATACTGAGGTTGATTTATTCAATTAACTTTTTTGTTCTCAAAAACTTTGTGGCCTACTTAGGTAAGCTTTTTAGAGTGGCCATTCCACTGTTGTTGAGTGATAGCATCTCGCAATCTGACAATTTCATATAAAGTTGCATAAACTGATTTCAGCTTTTGGTTGACCCTTCTGACCGACGCTTTGCCACTCTTGGAAAACGACGATGAGGTTCCTTTCTTCGATGTTCAACAAACTGCCAATCTTTCGTTCTGTTTAAATGAGTTATCATCGATTAATGAGGGTTGTATGTCTTCATTAGTTTCGCCAGTTCATTTTTCAGTTTTTGAACGAAAAACAACTTTAATTAGGCTAGCACTATGCAAGAATATGGCTCGAGCGATTTGTTTGGATAGTACGGTTTCCGTGTGATGGATATTTCAATCTGTTATTCAACAATCAGTGTTTTCATCCTTTTTATATTCCATGCTTGTCTATCTGACATTATTTGAATAAATTTAATTTTGTTTCTTTATATTGATTTTATTATTATTATTATTATTATTATTAATTATTAATTATTATTAATTATTATTATTATTATTATTAATTATTATTATTATTATTATTAATTATTATTATTATTATTATTATTATTATTATTATTATTATTATTATTATTATTATTATTAATTATTAATTTATATTATTTTTAGGTATTCTACTAGAGCAGGGAATCACACTCGCACCCCAGGCAAAATACTTAATGCTCGATCATCATCTACCACCAAAACTTGACACTGTATACAATTGGCCATGGTGCCGATGGTAGACAATGAGAGCAAAGCTGTGTGTGCGTTAGTGCCATACTATTCCTTCCTGGTACCACGTAGTGCTAATATGGGCAATGGAGGTGGAGTGAGCTGTACAATGGGCAGGTGCGTGAAGGGTAGCGGTGGATGCTCCACCCAAACATTGCCACATCATCCCCTGTACACCTGTCATAGCTATGCTGCCCTCATCATACTCTCATTGTGGAGCAGCTGGTAGACGTACTTCAACACCAGGCTACATGTCTAAGCGAGAGTGCTGATCTCAATCATCTTGGATCATGTCTGGGTCACCACTTAGGTATTCTGCTGGTGTGGGGAATCGAACCCGTGCCTCAAGCAGAATATTTAATGCTTGATCGCCATCTACCACCAAAACTTGACATCGTACACACTCGGCCACAGTGCTGACAGTAAACAACAAGAACGAAGCCGTATGTGTGCGTGGCTGCCACATAATTATTATTATTATTTTTATTAGCAAATTATCAAAAAGGTTTGATGTAAAAATGATAATTTGTCGCAAGAGGAATGTTCAAAACAAATTTTGACATCTCTGAAATACCATCCTCCTTCAAAATGGTGCTAAAACATTGGGAATTAACTGCTAAACATTATGTAACTGATGAATAGGGAAAATGAAGCACTCCGTGACTCTCGCATATTTTTTTTTGTTAAACATAACCTTTCCTCACCTTATTTTGTCACTTTTTTTTTAATCTTATAAGTCATATTGTAAAAAACACGCCCCCAAAAAATACCTCAGCTAACCATCGATGAAAAAATATCAAAATGCAATTGCCCAGATAAAACTACTTAAAATTTACTCTTTCATCTGTTGCATGTAAAGAATAGATATATGCATACAGCATTTAGTCTCCATAAAATAAGTAACAAAATACGTGAACGAGTACTCTACATTTTGTTCACAAATAGTTGCGTAGTATTTGTTAGTAGGAGTAATATTCATCGAGGGTTAGTGGTACAACACTTAATAAAACAAGTAACAAAGTACCTGCATGAAGGACATACTCTACATGTTGTGTACGTGTATATAAAAAGTTGCATAGCGCTTATTAGTACCAGTAATTGTAAGAATCTAAGAATCGAATGCTAACCCTTAGTGGTAGATACTGGACAATAGATGAGACAAGTAAAAAATGTTAGGTAAACATGTGGTTTGTATCTCATTTTGAAGAAATTATAAAAATTTTGTTGTAATAATTTTTCCAAAAAAAAACGTTACAGCCTTTCGTAGCCATATTTCGTTATTTATGTATTTTACTTAATATATCAAGTACCTACTTTTCTATTACCTTTAACTATACTGTAGTAGGTATACATAACGGACTGGGATTGGTCGATCCGAAAGTTATGCAGACACCCTTTCCTACTTTTTTCTTAAATTTTGTAAATTTTTAATTAGTATAATACTAGGAATGGAAAATTTCAAAAAAACAAACACGTTTTCCACTCAAGTTTGAACGCTCTTTCGTATTTATGGCAGCTTATAGACTATGTACTAATCAGAAATGGCAAAGTAGAATTGAATACCTCCACACGGATATTTTACGCGTAGAATATGTAAAGTGGAATATCCAATGTCATGTAGAATATAAAGAAAATAATACTAATAAGGTGATAAAGTACTGATAATATAGATAAATGTCATCAATTTGTTTATATTCTACTCGGTTTCTACGATTCTACATCATAAATATAGAATATCGAATTCTAGGCGTAGAATACTCCCCCTGAATGTACTTTCAATTTATAAGCATTACGATTCTGTTTGAAAAAGATTTTTAATTCTGTTGCATACTCATACGGGATGATTTTAGAAATGGAAATCATGAAAATACTGTGTTCAGAAAATCACAGAGGGAAACCAGTTTCAATCGACAGTTCAATAGCAATTTCCTACTCTTCACAAAAATTGTACTTTAAAAACTGAAAATATGGAAGACATCCAAACGAGCGTAATTGCGGATGTTGTCAAATGTTTCTACTCGCCCATTGACACTTCACAAGCAACCTGAATACGTTGTTAATTATCAAAATAAAGAAACAACGATAGAATCACGCCATGAAACGTGTCTTATTTAACTAAAATAATAACAATGAATATATCATAAATTATCTATACCATAAATACAGAACTTAATAAATGACTATTATTTTCACTTGAATGAAAAACTTCATGTCAATAGTACAATTTTAAAATCAAAAAAAGTGATATTTCCAGTACCATTAAACATTGGACTGGAAAAGGTGAGTCAAATTTAACCTCTGCGTGGAAGAGCTAAATAATTTTTTGTGTCAATTCTCAGAGTTTTACAACGCCTCCAACCGAATACTTGGTGGAAGAAAATCGTATCATCGTTCTCAATAGCGAAAAATTTCCGAGATTCTAAATCATATATTTAAATGAGAACATGTACATAAAAGATATCTAAAAGACAGGTAACTCGAAATACCATTAAAAACAACCTAATTATTAGTATAACTAAGTACGGGAAAAAAATAAATATTTTTATAAAATATTTAAAGCTTTAAAAAAAATTAATTTTTAATTTTTCTCACAGATGCGCTGACGAAGGGGATTCTGTTGGTTTTTTTCGCTGGAATCAGCCAACTTATTCGAATGAAATTTCTTAGATTTATTCAAAACCATCCAAAATAAATATTTTAAAAATTTTTTTAATAATATACTTACATTGAAAATAAAAAACAGATTTTCACGGAAAAATTGCATAAAAATCACCTGAAAGAGCTTCCTTAAAATATTCATTTTGGGTTAAGAAATAAAACTAGGTACCAAAGTTTGTTCGAAAAGTTTCACTGTTTCTCGATAAACATATTTCTAAAAACTAAAAAACGGTTTTTCTTCAGCACCAAAAAAAGTAAAAAACTTGAGTAAAATTCTGAAAATTTCTAGAATACTACAAGGTTAATGCTTTTTTATTTTGATCTATTTCAATCAATACTTCGGATACATACAATTAAGAAATTGAAACAATCAATTTTTTACTTAATGTCTGATTCTCTTCATATTGCCAACTGCAAAAATGTTCCTAATCTCTATCCACGATTAACAGCTTATAACGTTTCTCTTCATCGAATTTTCCAAACACTATCCAGTAATTTAGAACAAATTTTAAGCTGGTAAAATTACAACACTAAAGCATAAAATGCGAGAAAGCTCAAGATTAATTTTGAAAGATATAACAAAAAAAAAATTAAAAAACCGTTTGGTTTTCATCTATTTATTTCCTAAGGCTCTCAAAATATCCAATAATAAATCGTGACTAAGGTAATCGAGTTTCGGCGACTTCACCACCTATAACCGACAAAATATTAATCAGCAAAAAAAAAAAAAAAAAACAGAATCAGAAGAACAATTTTTAAACGACATACCTGATGATAATTTTGTACAATTAAATCTAGCGCGTGATTTTTCGTATCTAAAATGTGCATGGAATTTGCAGCATCTAAAATTTCCAAAACATTGTGAGGAGAAACATTCATTTCAAGATTTTCTTTACAAAATGCCTGCAATTTACAAAAATGTAAATTATAAAATATTTTCAGAAAAGCGATCAATAATACATTTAACATTAATTTACTTGTAATCTATTATTGGAGAAGCTGTAAAAATGAGAAGCTGTATACAGGTACAAGGAATCCTCTGGAGACATAACAACATTTCCATAGTAAATATACTTCAAGAGAGAATCAAAAGATTGGTGGGATGGAACAATATCACCCATTTGTACCTACAAAAAAAAAGATTTAATGTCATAATTATACCGTATTAAAAGGATGAAAAACAAAAACTATTAATAGGTACGAACCATAAACTAACTTACTTGAACTTTATCTTTTGGCATGAAAGATCTGAACATAGCTTCAAAGTAACCACATCTGGCAGCAAGTATAGCTCTATGAACTGGTATATCCTTGTCTTGCAGAACTAATGTCATGTCACAAAACAAATTTTCCTTCAAAAATGCAGCCAAATCCAATTCCAAAGTATGACCTGTAAAGATGATTCAAAATTATGTCAGTTCTCTTCATAACAACAAATTGAGCAACTTTCTCGAAAAATATATGTAAAATAAAATTAATAAACAAGTAAATAATTCCACTCACGACCTATATAAATTCAAAATTATATGATTTTTTTTTAAACAATTCCTCTGTACAGAGTCATTTATTAAATTTGGATTTAAATGTTATGGCTCGGAGGTATCGTAATTAAAATTAATTAGGAATACCTGGATCCAGAGGAGATCTCTCATACAACTTTCCATTTGGTTTTTGTTTTTCTCTAACAATTTCTACCATCAAGTTTTTATCCAATGTTTCAAATTCCAAGCTCATGACAATATCCTTGTAGTTACCATCTTTGACAATATATTTCAAGCATAAATTCTTAATTAAATTCAATTCTAAAAGTGAAGAATACTGTAATGCTTCAAGTACATTTTCAAGATTGATTAATGTCATTTCTAGGTAATGCAAACACAACTGTTCCAATTTGGACATCTGAAACTGAAGAAAAAATAAATGTTTAGCTGCTAAAATTCCATGACATGCTTGAAAATTAATTAACATATTGTAAAATGTACCTGCTTTGCCAGACGATATACATCCATTATTAATAAAACAATTCTGTTTCCAACTGGGTTTTGAACTACAAGGAATGAGTAAAGGATAAATAAAAGACCATTTCTACCTTAGGCATATTACACAGTGATGACAAAAAAGTAATTATAATACTTTTTCGAGTCGGATCAATACGATCTGAATATATATAATTCAGGATCATTTCAAAAGCATCAGGTACAGCATCTTCCAGACAAACTTTCAGAATGGAACTTTTATTTGCAACAGCTGTATCATTCTGCAATAATAAAATTGTGTTCAAAAACATATAACAAACAAATTTTTTATTTTTGCATGAAAATAAATCAAATACAGAATACAATTTCTAAAATGAGTAATAATTTACTAAGCAACCTGTTACTCAAAATTGAGAAATTTTTTTTTGTAATCAATTTAGCTTAATGTATGCTGGAAAAAAAAAAGTTAACAAAAAGTCTTATCTTTTTGATATGTATGGGGTCTTTCAATAAATGATTTTAAATTCAAATACACCAAACCCTGGGCTTCCAAAATGATGTGCAACAGCATGAGTATACATTTTAATTTTCTTAAATTTTTGGTGATAGTTCGGCAAAACTACTTGTCTATTCAAAAATCCGTTTATTGCCCACAAATCTTTAGTCAGTGGGTACCTTTACTTTTTTTCGCCTTTTTTTTTAAATTAGACTTGAATCCTTTCCAAATGAAAGCTGTTTCAACAAAATTGGTCCAAAAGTTCTAAAGAAAAAAGGAGTGTAAGAAAACGGTGTGTCTTTTCAATATATAGATGAATTATAACTTTACCAATCATCTACTTTACCTAAAACCAAATATCCTATGATTTGGTTTTTGAAAATTATTGAAGAGATATTCATTTACAGAGAATTATCTAATTACAAGCATTAATTAATTTTTATTATGGCCCACAGAATCATGGCAACCTTAGAAACAGTCGAAAATACGTATATAACAAAATAATTACCAAATTTTTCTCTTGTTCTGTTTTTGCCTCTCTCATTTTTTCCCGTAACCAAATTGAGCGAGCAGAAATAATAGCAATATGGCCAGGAATGACAACTTTACCTTTGCCAATGATAAATTCTACATCGACAAACTGCTTAGATGCAAGTAACCTACCATAATCATCATGTAAAGTACATCGTGGATAATTAGAAAACTGGAAAATAAATACATATTTTCATCAATTTTGTTTTAACGTCAACATTCATCAAACACATTATCCATTACCTTGAACCTGTATATTTCTCCACTGCGAATATTATTATCGACAGTGCCACCAAAAATATACATAGCACCATCTACGACTGCAGAAGCATGAAATAAACGACCAGATGGAACTTTGCTATCAACAGCAACATTGACTATCGACCAAGTATTTGTATCTAAATCGTAACAGTGAAGGTCATTAGGCAAAGTATGATCTGCAGCTCCTCCAAAGACATACAGAAATCGGTCATAGGCCACCATTGTGTGACCATATCGACGAGTAGGAGATGGAGGAACAGCACGCAAGATATGATCCGTTGAAATACGAGTCCAACTGTCTATTTGAGAAATATATAACTATAATTAGTATGGAGAATACCTTTAATAAGAGATTTAAAAACCCTTAGATTACAATTTCGTTTCAAAATGGAACTGAAACAAACTGTTGGTAATTTTTGCTCCTGACTGCCCGCTAAATACGAACATACAATCTCGAGCAACAGCAACTGGAAAATTACAACATGTCGGTGGACATTCTCCAAGTTGGTTAACTTGTTCCCATGTACCAAGGCATACTTCACCATTATGATCGGCTGACACAAGGCGCTAAAAACATAATAAAAAATTATATTTTCATACTGTTCGCACAAATACAACTGAATTCAAATTATACCAACATTTTTCAGGGAAATAGTCCACATATCGTTCAAACGAGCATTACCATCATATCCTGCAAATATCCATAACTTGTCGTCGAAAACTGCTGCTCCATGCGCAGATCTTGGTACCAGAGCTCTAAAATACCAAAAATTACATGACAAGGAAACTTACTTCGAAAGTTTAAAATGTAAAATTTTTCTTACTTCCCACTGAAAATCCATTTAATCCACTGTCCAATTTTTATATTGTATTCATACAAGTCATTTTTATTTGTAAGATTTGAGTTTGAATGAATATCGCCAGTATAACCACCAAATATGAACATCGACGTATTATGGACCTAGATATACATACATTGAAATAGAGGACTAAACTTGAATTTAGAATTACATATCAATATCATACCACAGCTGAATGATGATAACGAGGAGCTGGAGACATCTGTGAACTGCTTGTAATGGCTCTACTCCAAGATTTATCCTTAACATCAAACCTGAGTAAATCATTCAACATAGTTTTTCCATTGTCACCTCCAAACACATATATAGCTCCTTTGTAAGCTACAACAGTATGTTTACTCCTCCTAGATAACAAATAAAAAACTTCCTTCACAATCTATCATACACAAATGGGTAAATTAATTTACTTCAACAACTTACTTGGCTCCGACAAATTCGTCGCATTCAGGCATGCGTACCCATTTTTGAAGAGTTTCAGGATGTGAATAGTCTAATTGAAGAGTATCTAGTTGAGATTGCCAGTTATTCTTTAGATCACTATGATAGCTTTGAGATGTAGCCATTGATACGACAGAGGAATATGAATAATTTTTAATTTTATAAAAACATTAAATACGTCAAGTAAAATATCTATAAATTATATGGTTACTAGCCAATGTATGAAAAAGTACATTAAACGAATACATATTTTGATACAATTATAAAGAATATAACTCATTCACCATACATTAATCTAGAAGAAAATACAATTCAATTTTTATTTTTCAATCCAAATGCCATATGAAATTAAATTCAATCTGAGAGTTCCGAAGCAGAACTGAAACCAAAATACTGTTGGGTATAATTCCAATTCAAGCATCTTCAATAAATGATAAGAATGATACTAGGTTCAGAACTCCGTTCTTTTCATATTTCTGTATGCCATAGAAGTTCTGTAATCATAATTTAAAGTGAGGTTGACTTCCAAGGAAAGAAACAAGTTAGTTAGAGATACTATAATACAATAATCAAAAGTACGAATTACAAGTTTGAGGAAGATGAACGATCTCCCTCCATTACGAGATTAAAGTTTGAGTGGGAAATGAGTTTCAGCCTTCTCGGGTGAACGAAAGAAAAAAGTCGTGTTTGTTCACACAACCAGAAAATGTTAGTATCCGTTATCAAAGGTAGTAGCGCTAATGGTTAGTGAACGAGTGTAGGTGGAGTGTGGAACAACACCCCCCCACAGTCAAACAAAACAAGCGAACATGAATTAAGCTTCGTGAGAACAATTTTATAAATGAACAATTTTGAATTATTATATTTTTTTGTACATATATGTTCATTTCCCAAACAAAAATAAATAAAATAAAAGTATATTAATTATAAAATGACTAGATTATTATTCGATCGTAACAAAAATGTTTTGATTTATTTTCAAGGTTTATCGACATGTTATATTACTAGTATCTCGCCGTAAATTCGTTTCTAGGACCAGTCATGTGATTTGTGTGTCATGTTTCTGTGTATTTGGTTTGTGTCTGTGTGGGTGCATGTCTTGGTTAATGTAATTTTCGTAGTTTACGTTTCTTTCAGTTCTTTACTTTTTTTCTCTACTGTTCAAGTACTCTTAAATTTTCTTGAGTCCTTATCATTTAACTATAACTTATTTCCCAATTTTAATTTGAAAAAATTTATAGTCAACCAGGAAAAAATGGTTAGTTAATTGTGACCTGGCTAATCCTGCAATAAAGGAAGAAGATGAATGGAACAGATTTTGGATAGGAAATCTCTATTGAGAAATAACCAAGTGAGTTTGTTTATGGAATGTATGCCTCCGTTGCAACTACTTGAAAATCTGTGCCTTTGTATTGAGGTTTGGTTCAGATGAAAATTTCAATTTTTGTTATTACTGCCAAATGGTGCATTTGTTGCTTTAAGATGATTTGCCGTTATATTAATTTTGATTCATCGGTGTTAAATTAATTGTTCAGCGACGAATTGAACACAATTCATCTACCTACGAATTCTCTTCGATTTGTTGCCGTTAAATTAATTATGATTCCGCGACGAATTGAAGAGAATTAATCTACATACGAATTCTCTTCGATTCGTCGACGTTAAATTAAGTATGATTCGTTGCCTTGAAATTAATTATGATTCCACGACGAATTGAAGAAAATTCATTTACCTACAAATTCTCTTTGATTCGTTGCCGTTAAATTAATTGTGATTCAGCGACGAATCGAAGAGAATTCATCTATAAATTCTCTTCGATTCGTCGCCTTGAAATTAATTATGATTCGGCGACGAATTGAAGAGAATTCATCTACTTACGAATTCTCTTCGATTCCTCTCTGACCACCTCTCAAGATATATTAACTGTGAGAAAAATGATAACCTCCAAATCGTGACTGATATTATTTGACTGTGATTTGTAACAATCTGTGATATTGTAAGCTGTTTATTCTGTGATCATCTATATGAAATTGTCAGTCATTCAAAAACCAGCCATTGAGCTGATATATGTGTAATAAATTCGTTTTACACTGAAATTTAAATCTTGTGTTTTTACTCAAATTCGATTGTGATATTATATTCATCTTTTCATATGGCGTTTAATAATTCGTTCGGTCATGAAGTTCGTCATCATTTGATTCAGTAATTCTCACAGGTTATGGGCCCAGATGCCGTGTTCAGCATGACCACTATTGTGATTCTCAAGCAAAGTTCTTATGTCAAAAGCTGTCTGGTAATGATCATGTCATTTTACTAATTCGTTTGTGTTCTTTGTATTTTCTACTGTTGCCTTTTTTCTGCGTGTCTCGTCTCTGTTGGCTTTGAGCCTGATTTTGTCACTGGATTAGCTATTTGCTACATGACTGTGAATTTTTTCGAGATGGAGAGTGGAAGAAAAACCAATATCGAATTTAATGATGGCAAAAACTTGCAGAGCTGGAATTTTCAAATGGAATTGCTGTTGTGGAAGAAAGATCTCTACGAAGTTGCGCATCATGTTCCTGCAATTAAGGATCGGAATGCTGAATGGTGTAGTAAGAATTCTAAAGCTATGTTTTATATCGCAAATAATGTGCACGATCAATTTTTGGAAGCCATTAGGGGATTCGAATTCGCTCGCGATATGCTTGAATTGATCTACAATTCGGCAAAATGTGATGATGATCAAAAACTCATCGATCTTCGAACTTCATTATGCGCTCAGAGGTTCGTTTTTGGCGGTGATTTGCAAGCTCATACTATGTCATTTCGAGCTAAGTGTCGACAACTTGATGAACTGGGTGATCCAACGATGACTAAGCAGTTCATTCTGTGGTATTTAAAGTCCCTTCCTGGCAAATATCGACCGCTGCGTTTGATGTTACAGGATATGCCAAAACCTTCGTGGGATAATGTAATAAGTAAAGTTTTGTCATATCATTATGATTTGTTGTCGGACAAAAAGGATGCTGTGTTGGCTCCTTCGACAACTGTTTCTCAAAAACCTTCAGTAGATGTTGCACCTACTGGAGAGAATGTCTTTTTTGGTTTTCAACGTGGCAACAGTTGATATAGGGGTAATTTTCGTGGTAGAGGACGTGATTATTTTCAGTCCAATAATTTTCGTAGAAATCAGGGAAATAGTGGTGGCTATGGTGATTGTAGAAGTAATTCTAGTCAAACACAAAATAATAATTCTAGTCAGGGAAATAGTAACAGTAATCATGATGCAGGTTCGTCTAATAGAAATAATAATAGTTATAAAAATCAAAATAATAATTCAGGTCGTGATTACAGTAATGTTCGTTGTCATTTTTGTGGCAAACTTAGTCATATAGCGAAAACATGTTATTCTAAAAGGAATCAGGAGAAACCAAAGGATGATTCTAAGGGCTCTTCTGCATTACAGACGTCTAATGACTGTTCAAAGGTAGGATATAATTTTATGGCTCATGGTCCTGTCACACCCTTTGAAAATAAATCTAAATCTGGTGTACCGTTTGTAGTTGATTCTGGTAGCACCTCACATATAATTAATGACTTGAATCGTTTCAGCAGTTGGTACTGTTAAATTAAAGTCAAATTTAGGTTTTGATGTAACACTTCACAATGTTCATTTTGCTAGTGAGCTACTGTCTAACTTGTTGTCTGTTAAACATATGGGAAATGCTGGTTTCCTTTCACAATTTAGGGCTGAGACGGTAGATATTATTGATGAAGTTAATAATAATAAAGTTATAATAACGGGTAAAAGTACCATATTGGACCTATATTAATTGATTTAAATATTATTAATAATTTAATTTATATTAAATATATATGAATTTTAAGTTCATTACAATTTTCTGTCATATTAATATTTTATAATTTTTATATAATAATTACAGTTGATTCATTAAAACAATGATTTAATGAAGGTGAATTTATAATTCATTCTTGATTAAATAATTTAATTTTAAATATTATTTTTGATGGTCACTCATGCTTTCGATTTTCTCTCTTTCCGTATATTTTGGATCTAATGAAACCTATCTTACTATATTCTTTAAGAATTGCAACGCTCGAGTATTGTGTTATTTAAACTTTTTGAATTTCCATAAGATGTATATCTTTTCTTACAATATTTATCAAAACAGTTTTTTAATTGATAGAATTCTGAAACTTTTAACTTCTCCAGTTAAACGATTCCCTATAATGAAATAGTGGCTAGTATTCTGCATTAAATTTAAAATTTTTAGATTTGGTTGCTTCTGCTTCTCTGTTTTGCTTATCATTTATTATTACTATTATTATTATTATTATTACTATTATTGATTATTAATTATTTTTATTATTAATTATTAATTATTTTTATTATTATAGTAAAGAGCCAAAATAATTTATCATAGTTATTTGCCTATTTGGGCATGTCTGTGGTGTAGAAATGTGTTCAGAGAAAAGATTCACATTTGTTAACTCTGTCAGTTTCAATTTGCGAAGTAACCTGAAGTAATTGATCTCCAAAATGATGAGCAATATCATCTAGTACAACAACTGGAGTTACAACAATACTTTCTACTGTTGTAAGCTGAACATTGATGTCAACAGCTAATATTGGAAATCTTTTTTTCCAGACTCCAAAACACCTTTCAAAACAAATACGAGTTATAATTAATGCTTTATCATACTTATTTTCTGCGGGTGATAAGATTATGTAATGGTGTAAGTAAACAATTTGTTAGTGTATAACCTGCATTGCCTACTAACAAATTATCACCCACTTGGTTAGCTTCAAATTTTCTTCTTATACTCGAATGTTTAATAATCACAGTGGAGTCATGAGAGCAAGCTGGCCAATAGCAAACTACATTTTCAATTTTTAATTCTGAATCATAAATTGCCATGACATCAAACTAAAAAATCACTTTCTACTACGATAAACTTCAGCATCATTCCCCTGGGAGAACAAATTTTGGTCAGAGTACCAGAAACTACACCAACACATTTGGGTAATTTTGTAATATTGAAAAAATCTTAACAAAGTTTGAGAATCTCATCGTCATTACCCAGAAAATTCACAAATTCTGGCATTAGCATTGCTGCATGTCGCAACACAATACAAAGTATTCCACTGCCAGTTGATTTATGTATTCCTGCAGTCACTTCAAGTAATAACCAACAATGCAAATGTGTAATATCATAGGGTAAATAACACCTTCAGCTCCAGTAAAACAGCATTATTCCTATGGCACAAAAATTCATGAAGGGAAAAAAATAATTAATGTTGATTAATATTACGTAGGGGTTTGCTGTAGTCTGATTTTCTTCAAAATAAGTAAGAATTGATTCATTTCATATTTTCATTATTCAGCAATTCGAATGATTTTCTACTGTAAATTATATAAAACAAAAGATAGTTTGGATATTTTCCTTCAGGCTAACACAATGAGTAAGGTGCTACGATTTTCAATTTTTTACGTATTTTTAAATTTGATTTTCTCTCTCAAAATTTTCTAGAAAAATTCTGAAAGATTCGATCAAGTCCAAAACTTGATTACTGAAAATATTTTTTGAAATTTCCACAAATTTGGCTACCTCGATACCTCTTTTATAATGAATTATTCCGCTAATATCGACTGAAAAAATTTCCAGAATTATTTCTCCTGAAAACGTTTTCCAAAATGAAAATTCAACTAGATTCATTCTTACGTTTGTGATTTTTTAGTTTTCAAAAAAGTTTAATAATTTTTTATAATCTTTTTCACGTATTTTTATGGTGCCTTCACAATTTAATGGGCAATTTGCAATTTGTTTCCAAAACCTTATCATTTGTAACCTGCCTTATTCCTTATTTAAGCTTAATTGTCCTATGATAACTTCACTTGATTTTTACCAAAATAAAGGGGGTTTTCAAAATTAACCGTTTTGAAATATGAAGGTAAAAAAATTAATTAAAAAAATTTATATTATTAGCATCGCTCCATGTCCCTCAAAATTACTGAATATATTCCCTCGGATTCCACAATAGTACAAGAAATATATAATTTGAAATTATCGAAAATTACATTACCCTTTACTTGTGGAATTCCATCGAAAATTTCCCAATCAAGATCGTGAGTTATTGGTGTTTTCCTGTGCGAGAGTATACGGATTAGGTTCAGATCGTCTTCAGAAATTCTCAGTTTTGGATTCATGCAGATAAATTGATGAACAGCAACTTGATCAACGAAATCCTGGTGATGATTAACGATGAATTTTCGGCGGATGATAGCGTTCGAAGTTCACAGCGAATGGATTTGACAAAATCACACTCTCCGATTCTTTTTTTTTTAAATTTGATTAAGTGTTCACCTTACTATAACAGATGATCCAGATCCGAAGTATTCTGTAATCCCACGGCAAAAATCCTTTTTTGGTTCACCTTACCGCAAAATGACAATCCAGTATTTTCAGAAGATGAGTAAAAATGGCATTAGATTATTTTTGGCGCCAACGTGATTCGATTTAGTTTTGAATAATTTTTGATAAACTTTGAAAAATTAAACAACAAAAAAAAATTCACTGAGCTAACTGCTCATGAATTAAATAAAACTTCGAAAAAAATAGCCTTTTTTAACGAAAAATACTTATAGTTCCATTAAACTTAGGATACTATAGTAAAAAAAATTAAAATTGAAAAATTTAGTATCACTCTTTACTAACTCTGTTTGAGAATCACAGCTCTGCCTACCATGAAGTGAGGTTGACTTCCAAGGAAAGAAACAAGTTAGTTAGAGATACTATAATACAATAATCAAAAGTACAAATTACAAGTTTGAGGAAGATGAACGATCTCCCTCCATTACGAGATTAAAGTTTGAGTGGGAAATGAGTTTCAGCCTTCTCGGGTGAACGAAAGAAAAAAGTCGTGTTTGTTCGCACAACCTGAAAATGTTAGTATCCGTTATCAAAGGTAGTAGCGCTAATGGTTAGTGAACGAGTGTAGGTGGAGTGTAGAACAACATAATTTGTGAACCTTTGATAATTCTGGGAGAACACATGCTTGAGGGTAAATAATATCGCAGGTAAACGATATTCAGGGTAAATTTGCCTGGTTATTTTTGCGGGCACACTTTATCGCAGGTAAACAAAACGCAGGGTAACATTTATCAGGGCAACATTTCTCCAGGTAATTGCTTGTGCGGGATTTATTAAATTGGAATGTAAGACGACAAACAATCACAGCAACAAGCTCAACTGCAGCGGAAATAATCGCAGTCTTTGATGCTTTAGATGATATTCAAGTGATATTTTTACTTCAAAAAGAAATATTCCAAGAAACTGATCCCATAAGAATATTCGAGGACAATATCTCAGCCTTAAGAATAATGTCTGGAGGAGCTCAAAAAAGAGCTAGAGCTGTAATGATAAAATGCTATGCCATTACATAATCAGAAGAGGACAAAGAAATTGAATTTAAAACAGTAGGTACTAATTCATAGTTAGCGGACATGTTAACTAAAAGTCTCAATAAACAGAAATTCAAAAACCTAGTTGATAAAATCTTAACAACGTCAAATTTTTTGTAATATCCATAAAGGAAAATAGTCTATTTTATAAGAGAAAATAAATATTGAAGCTCATAAATAAGTCAAGTCAGAAATTGTTGTGTATAATAATCTCATTTTTTGCAACTTAGTACCTGAAAATATAATGTTCAAGAAGAGAAAAGAAAAAATTACAATTTCAAACAAAATTCAAAATATATTATACTTTTAGGGTAGAAAAATACTTGTTGAAACAAAATTTATTTTCATGTAGGTATTCATTGTCATCTCTGTAAATTCAATGTTCGAACGAACAGAGACATGAATACAAATCATTGATCATATTATATGACATGATTTCACACGTTTAGTTGATATTAGTTTATCACATTTCGGAACACCCTTTCTCAACATGTATTAAACCAATTTAAACAAACTCTTCTCAAACACCATGGAAAATTGAAAATACCCGGATCAATCGATAACAATAATGTAATATAATACGTTGATATCCTTGAAAAATACATCGACATTTTTTCTTTTACAATTGAAAAAATAATCCAGTCAATTTATATAATTAGTTTAATTATTTATTTTGTTTGGGAAATGAACAGATACATATGTTACAAATGTAATAAATAATAATTGTTCATTATCATGTTAAATAGTCATACTCGCGATCATTAATTTATGTTTGCTTGTTTTGTTGGTCTGTTGGGGGGGGTGTTGTTCTACACCCCACCTGCACTCGCTCACTAACCGTTAGTGATACTACTTTCGACGACATATACTAACACATTCAGGTTGTACGAACAAACACAACTTTTTTCTCTCGTTCACCCGAGAATGCTGAAACTCATTTCTAACTCAAACTTTAATCTCGTAATGGAGGGAGATCATTCATCTTCCTCAAACTTGTAATTTGTACTTTTGATTATTTTAATACATGTTGAGAAAGGGTGTTCTGAAATGTGATAAACTAATATCAACTAAACGTGTGAAATCATGTCATATAATATGATCAATGATTTGTATTCATGTCTCTGTTCGTTCGAACATTGAATTTACAGAGAAGACAATGAATACTTATACGAAAATAAATTTTGTTTCAACAAGTATTTTTCTAGCCTAATAGTATAATGTATTTTGAATTTTGTTTGAACTTATGATTTTTTCTTTTTTCTTCTCAAACATTATATTTTCAGGTACTAAGCTGCAAAAAATCAGATTATTGTATTCAATAACTTCTGACTTGACATATTTTTGAGCTTCAATTATTTATTTTCCTTCCCTTATAAAATAAATGATTTTCCTGTATGAATATTTGAAGTTCAAAGATTTATTACGAAAAATTTGACGTTGTTAAGATTTTATCGACTAAGTTTTTGAATTTTTGTTTATCGAGACTTTTGGTTAGCCTGTCTGCTAATTGTGACTTTGTATTCTACTGACTGTGTAATGGCGTAGCATTTTATCATTAAAGCTCTAGCTCTTTTTTGTGCTCCCCCAGACATTATTCTTAAGGCTGAGATATTGTTGTCGAATATTCTTACTGGGTCTGTTTCTTGGAATATTTCTTTTTGGAGTAAAAAAGTTACCTGAATATCATCTAAAGCATCAATTGAGTAGTCTTTTGTTGTGTTTATATATTTGAATATTCGTCTTACGTGATTTTTTACTTTTGAGTTCGATTTTGTTTGGAATCTTGAGAAGAAATTTACTGCGAATGATATATCGGGTCTTGTTATTTTTGCCAAATATAACAGAGCTCCAATCATAGAACAATATTCTGTATCATCTGTACAATTTTTGTCTTCTTCAATTTTCAATGAGGTTTCTATGGGTATATTTATAAAATTTGATTCGTTTTGATTATGTTTTTTAAGAATTTTTTCAATATATCTAAATTATATTAACGTTATAGTATTTTCCTTTCAGTCTCTTATTATTTCAAAACCTAGAAAAAATCTCGGATTGTTAATTATTTTCATTGTGAATCTTTTTTTGAAAGAGGTGTTTACATTTTCTATCCATTCGGGGGTATTAGAGGGTATTATGATATCATCAACATATGTGATCATAAAAATAATTTTTTCATTACATTTTCTGAAGTATAAACATTTATCTGCTTTTGATTTTTCAAAATTCTTTTTTAAAATATATTCATTTATTAGATTGTACCATGATTTTTATGATGTCTTTAGGCCATATATTGATTTTTTTAATTTTAATAATTTATTACTTTCCATTAATAATCCTTTTAAGGGTTTTTAAATAAATGGGTACTACTTCTAGGGAGTTTAAATATGCTGTTTTTACATCGTATTGAACCATTTGTAAATCGTATTTATTAACTATGGATAAGAGCCATCTAACTAGCCAAATTGGAATAATGGGGGCAAAGACTTGTCCAAGTTCATATTTGGTTCTGTCTTGAAATCCCCTAGCAACTAATCTTGTTTTGGGTTGATAGTATCCTTCATAATTTGATTTAGTTACAAAAACCCATCTTGTATCAATGGTTTCGAGTGATTTATCGTAATCTACCTCCTCCCAAACATCCATTTCCCCAATGGAGATGAATTCATCTGCAATGGCTTGCATCCATTCCTTTTTGAAGGGATTATTTTTTATGTCCTTGTAACATGTTGGCATACAATCCTTAATCCATCTATTGTCTATTGTTTTTGTCATATTAAAGGTATTTATATTAATTATATTTTTTACAAAATTTGCAGGTTTTAATATTAGTTCTTGTTCACAATTTCTTAAATCAGATATATTTTTATTTTCATCGAATTTTGCATCGCATGATATATTAAATTTATTTGAAAACGGATCTCTAATACAGTAACCAGTAGTGGTGTATCCCATGAGTATTCCTTTTTCTCCCCTTGGTGCGTGTTTATGGTCTATTTTTTGTTCATTTTGATTTTTGGATTTGGTTGCATTTTGTTGTCGTACTTCCAAAGGAATGTGTCTGTACACTAAAGAACCAAAAATTTTTAAATTGTCTAAGTTTGGTTTTTTACCAAAACAAATTTCATATGGTGTTTTATATTCCATATTTACTCTTGTTGGGGATCTATTTATAAGGTATGCGGCTGTTGCTATTGCATGAGCCCAATTTTTTATATCTAAGTAACCATCTATTAATAGACTTCTTACTCTTTTCATCAGGGTTTGATTTTGGCATTCAGCTACGCCATTCAACTCTGGTGAGTAAGGAACCACATTTTCTATTTGTACCCCATTATTTTCACAAAATTTTACTAACTTTTGATCCGTGTATTCTTTCGCATTGTCGCACCTAATTTGGCTGATTGGGGTTTCCGGGAATTTATTTTTCATTGAAAAAAAAAATTTTTGAATTCTGTAAATACCTGACTTTTATTAGAGTTTGGGATCACAAAGGTATATTTACTGTAGTTATCGATAAATGTTAATATGTATTTCTGATTTGTTATTGTGGGTGTAAAAGGCCCCATAATGTTAGAAGATATTATTTCCAATCTTCTTTGTGGTTTATATCTAATATTATTATGACCTAATTGTTTGACTATTAGCTATTTTACAAATTTCACAGTTTAAAAAATCATCATCTTTGAAATTCAATGTTTTTGGAATGCCTGTTGTGACTGTATGTAAATATCGCATATATTTTCCATTGAGATGACCTAATCTTCTATGCCAAATCATTTTTTTGTGATTTTTTGCGTTATTTTGAATTATTTCTAGTGAATTATCTAATTTTTTTTTTTATATATTATTATTATTATCCTTGTTTTCTAATGTAATATTATTTTCATCATTTGTATTATTTTCAGTGTTAATTTTGTTATTTTCATTTATTAATTCTATATTATTATTATCAGGTTCTTCTTCTTCCTCTATTTCTAATTCAACAGAAAATGAATCCCATTCATCATCGTTTGAATTCTGTGTAACAGGCATACATTTTTTTGGTAAATCTATATAATCATAATTAACCTGAAATACCCCATCAATTTTGTATGAAGTGAATAAAATATCTCCAGTTTCAATAAAATATGTTTGTATTTTATCTCTTCCCTGGTCCATATGTAATATTCCAAATTCTGTCACTTTAATTCCAGACAAGGATGTCTAAGGATAGATTTGGTACCTAACAGACTTCCAATAATTCGATGGCTGTTTGTATTTTATTTTCATTTTCTATGAGGATTCTCATATTTCCCATATGTGTAGCATATAAGTACGTATTTTTAAGGGCACATTGTAATTTAACAGGTATTTTAAATTTTGTTATATTTATTAATTTCTCTAAGTTCGATGTAAGGTGGACTTCCGCTCCCCATCAAGTAACATTTTTTTGTTCAATTGTTCGTAATTTTCGTTTTTTGTGTTATCTTTGATTAATTTTTTTAAAAGCCAATCTTCATTATTACTGTATTTCTTTACCATGTTTGATAATTTAATTGGTCTTTCTTCCTCTTTTTTGTCTTTATTATTATTTTTTGGTTTTTCTTTAGTTTGTTCTTTATTTTTTGGTTTGTAATCAGGGGATTTATTTTTATAATGTCCTGTTTGATTACATATAAAACATCTAGCTTCCTGATTATTATTTTTTCTAGGTGATTGATTATTATTTTTCTATTATAATTATTTTGATTATTTTAATTATTATTTTCATTTCTTTGAATGTTACCTTTGTAATTATTATTGTTATTATTATTATTACCATTGTTACTATTGTTATTACATCTGTAATTATTATTTCTATTCCACTTACTATCTCTATTATTATTATAATTTCCATTATTATTTTTAAATTTTTTTCCATTATTTTCAAATTTTTTATTAGATGATTGATATTGTAATTTTACTTTTTTATCTCTCATTTTTTGGTCTCCATCTTCTTTTAAGATTTGTTTAAATATTTCTAAATTTTTTTTGTTTTCAGGGAGATTTTCAAACCGCATTTTTGCTATTGTTTGTTCGTAGCCTAATGCTAATTGGAGGTTTTCTAGTTCCTCTTCCTCAGATACCTCCTTCCCTGCATCACAAACCTCTTGGACCAAACTATCCCATTTTGTTAAAAAGCCCCTTATGTTTCCACCAGGTGTGAATCAAAAAGCAGTCCACTTTGACTTTGCCATATTTGCTACAATTTTGGTTTTAGAACCATATGTGATGTCCAATTTTTCAAAAATTTGATCCACAGTTTTGCATTCCCTAAGTTGCTTCGATATGTTATATGTCATGTGTTCCATAATGAATGCTTTTGCACATTCCTGTTTTTTAAAGTATGCTTTAGCTGAATTTGATGTAGGTCTATATTGTAAGTTATCCATGTTTTCCATACATATTTTTAATTCCAGGTGAGGACCAAAAACATCCCAATATCTTGAGCCCTTATTAAAGCTATAATCATACATTTCCAGTACAAGTAATATTGACCATCAAATATTTTTCCACTTGGACCTTGTATTGGATGTATGGTTTCATCAGCTGGCATGACATAGTGTAATCGGGGGTGTGTACTTCCAAAGCTTGTTCCTCCTTGAGGAGATGGGGTAGTGGTTCTTTCACTGGCAGTATTCATACTTTCTGGAGTATTGGGTAGGTTGCTTAATTCAGACAACTTAATTTTGAATTAAAGAAAATTTTATTTTTCAAAAAATATTTTAAATTAAAAATATTTTAATTTATTTTTTCAAAATGTGGAAAAGATTTTTATTTTATTTAATTGAATATTATTTTTATTTTTATTATTCCTTTTTCAAAAAAATATTCGTATTTCTAAATTGTATATATTATATGTGGAGTATGAAAGAAAATATTTTTCAAGATTAAACTTAAACTAAGCTTGTATGCTTTTGAATCCTTGTATATCTGGATTACAAAAGATTTATATAAAATTTATTTTAAATGTCATCAATAATATTTTATTGTACAAAGTTTCAAGTTTATACAAGGGTATTCTGAATAAAAGAATTTTGTGACATGAAAATTCACATGTAAACATGTTTAATTTGACAAGGATTTTATTCTTTTGTTACAATGATTTTGTTAAATCATGAATTTTTTGTTCAAGCATGAAAATATTTTATTTGTCAATGTTATATTATTTATTTTAATTTTTGTTTTTTCGTAATTTTTAAGTTGGATTTTCTCTTTTAAAATTTTCAAGAAAAATTCTGAAAGATTCAATCGAGTCTGAAACTTGATTGGTAAAAATATTTTTTGAAATTTCTACAAATTTTACTACTTCAATACCGCTTTTTTTATGAATTATTCCACTAATATCGACTTAAAAAGTTTCCAGAACTATTTCACCTGAAAATGTTTTCCAAAATGGAAAATTAACTAAATTTAATCTAACGTTTGTAATTTTTTCTTTTTAAAAAATATTTAATAATTTTTTGTAGTCTTTTTCTTGTATTTTTATTGTACCTTCACAATTTAATGGACAGTTTGCGATTTGTTTCCAAAACCTTACCATTTGTAACCTGCTTTATTCGAACTTATTAAACTTAATCTTCCTATGATAACCTCACTTGATTTTTACCAAAATAAATGGGGTTTATGAAATTAAGCGTTTTGGACCATAAAAATTTAAGTTAAAAGAATTTATATTATTAACATCGCTCTATGTGCCACAGAATTATTGAATATATCCCCTCAGATTCTGCTATAGTACATGAAATATATAACTGGAAATTATTGAAAATTAAATTACCCATTACTTGCAGAATTCCGTCAAAAATTTTCCAGTTTAAATTGTGATTGATCGGCGTTTTCCCGTGCAAAAATAAACGGATTAGATTCAGATTGTATTTGGAAATTCTAAGTCTCGGATTCATGCAGATGGTTCAGCAAACAGCAATTGATCTACGAATTTTTTTTAAAATGTTCAACGATGAAATGTTAAGCAAACGATGGTGTTTGACGTTCACAGGAACTGAATTCGACGAAACAGCGATTTCTGATTTTTCACCAAATTTAATTATGTGTTCTCCTTATAGTAGCAGACAGTCCAGGTCCGATGTATTCTGAATTCCCATGGAAAAAATCCTCTTATGGTTAACCTTACAGCAAAATGACGATCCAGTGATTTTGGAAGATGAAAAAAGTAGCGTTAAACTATTTTCGGCACCAAAGTGATTCGATTCTAATCATGAATAGTTTTCGATAAACTTCAAATGAAATCCAAAAAAAAAAATTCAAAAATTCACTGAGCTAACTGCTCATGAATAATTAAAAACTTTGAAAAAATAACCTTTTTAATGAAAATTACTTATAGTTTCTTTTAACTTAGGATACTATAGTAAAAAAGTTACAAAACTTTTAATTGAATGATTAAGTATCACTTCCTACTAACTTTGTTTGAGAATCGCAGCTCTGCCTACCATGAAGTGAGGTTTAACTTCCAAGGAAAGAAACAAGTTAGTTTGAAATACTATAATGCATTAAATGAATGTACAATTTACAAGTTTGAGGAAGATGAGCGATCTCCCTCCATTACGAGATTAAAGTTTGAGTGGGAAATGAGTTTCAGCATTCTCGGGTGAATGAGAGAGAAAAGTCGTGTTTGTTCGTACAACCTAAATGTGTTAGTATACGTTGTTGAAAGTAATAGCGCTAACAGTTAGTGAACGAGTGCGGGTGGAGTGTAGAACAACAAAAATAAAAGTATTTTTAATTAAATGTCTTTAATTTGTTTTCCAACATGTTAGCCGAGCAATGGTTGTGCATCTCATACATTTTTTGAAATCATGAGATTTCAAGTTTGTAATGTTTCTTTCACATTGAAACTGTGCTGTACAGTGATGTGTAACCCACAAAGGAAGCACATGTTGAACTTTAGATCTGAAGCTCAATTGAATTATCTTTTATTTTATTAATCTTTATTTGATTAGGAAAAGTATCAAGTGACTACGAGCATGCAGTTTCATGTGTTACCCACATGTGTCGTATCAGTAGAACCTGTGTCATTAACCATGAGATCCTTACACCAAAGGACTAGCACGAGGTATAACTGTTCAGCCTGCGTTCTTCATACCAAATACAACGATTGTGTACCAGACTTTACAAGATTTCCTGTATCCTACATCAAAGGTACGATTAAAAAGTATCTGTGGTTCTCGGTTGACTCAAAAAACTGAGAGGAGTGTACGATAACTCACATCAATTGCATCTTCTGATCCTTGATACGTTTTATTGCAAATTTACTGATTATTTTCATTAAGGAGGGTTAAATTCATATAATTGAATCCAATACAATTAATTTGTGAAGTATTATTTCAGTTTTCAGTTCGTTTTTTGATCAATTTAACGTCATATTTTTCGATCCATTTTCATATTTTTATTCACCAGAAACAAATTTTACTGTGTTTATTGATATAATTAATTACTTATCATTCATTAATTGTGTGTATTATCGTTAAAGTACTATTCTATTTTTAATTATTTCGTTTTTTTGATCAGTTGTATTGATTCAATTTGATCATCAATCATTAATTACTTTTCATTTGTAATTTGTTTTGTGATTTTTTTTCATTATGTGGTGTAAATTCGATTGTTTTATTCATTTTTGATATTAATTTCATTGTATTTTTTATATTTGTGAAGAAATTCGAAGTATCCTTTATATTTAGAAGAGAAATTAATTACGAGCAACTATCTCTATTCTAAATGGAAATTTACTTGAATTAAATCATAAAAGAAACTTGAACACTATAATAATAGAAAAACTAATTTATTTTAAAAACGAAACATATTAATGTTATATCGCCATATTGATTACAAAGATGAATGAGCGTCACCTCATGACCAGAAAACAACTTATGATATAGTAGCACAGATAAAAACAATGAGAACTTGACTGTTGTATATCTTGATTCCAGTAGTACCAACTACTGGTATCTAACACCCCCTTCCAGGCGAGTGTCGAGTCATTTTTATTGAAACATCTTGATGGAGAATTTTCTTGAATATCACAGGAACTTGAGAAATCACAGCAGCTTGAGGAATTACAGGAACTTGAGTTACTTAATATTAACAAAACATAACGAGTAATACGCTCCAAAAACAAAACAAACTTAAATTTTTAAACTTTGGTCAAAGTAACAACAAAACAAAATTGAGCAAATAAAATCACAAAAATTAATTGACCAGAAAGAAAAAGGTCAAAATAAACAAACAAAATGAGAATCATAAAATTAATACTAGGTAATGAGTCACTTGCAAATAAATCAAAAATTAGTATTTTCAAATAAAGTAATACGATACTTAAAAATAATAAGTCTTCCTGAAAATAAAAGAACACATGATTAACCAGGAACAAAACAAATATAAAAGTATAAAAAGTATCTGAAACAGAAAAGAAAATACAATTGTTAATATTATTCTTGATCGAATGTTCAAATTAATCTTGATGGAATACATTTGGAACAATAAACAGATATATTAGTATTTCATCAAATTATATAGATGAGTACATCAGTTTGCTTAACATCAACTTGGTCTTCATAATAAACGAAAGACTTGATTTCATAAAAATGTCGACTCTTGAGAAAAATTAATTTACTTGAACTAAACTTCTCATTATTTCTTGAGGTTAGAGTCAATATTATATCATAATTTTGAGTCTAGATATCGATCGATGAATAAATTATATTCAACAAACTAGGAAAATACGAAACTCGTACCCAGTTTGGAACTATCCGAACTTGACTAATTATTTTCTTGATTCTTGAACTTGAAACTTGATTTACTTGACCGTTAATATTTTTCTAAAACTTATACAACTTACAAATTTTTGAAAAATTTCTTCTATTTTTTAATTAACAGAAGTTTAATGAATTTTCATTTATGAATAACGAACATTTTATTAGCTTGACTTGACTTGAACAATATAGATGGTAACTTGATAAATTAAAGGTTTCGGATATACTTGAGTGACTCTCTTGACTTACCATCTTAATTGCTTAAAAGTTTTTCATGTAAGAACTCATGCTGCTGAGCCGTAAGAGGTTTTGTTAAAATATCAGCAACTTGATTTTTTGTTGATATGTGAACTATTTTGAGTAGGTTATCACAAACATACTCTTTTACCTTGAGATATCGACGTTCGATATGTTTAAGTTTACCATGATTATAGAAAATAGATAATAAGTTACAGGTGGACTGATTATCTTCATATACAGTGACTTGAGTTTTAAACTTAGGAAAAGTTTCTTCAGTTAACCTACTACAATATAGCATATGACTTGAAGCAACAGCAACGGCTACAAACTCAGCCTCAGTAATTGACTCAGCAATTACATCTTGTTTTTTACTGCCCCCAAACAATTGTATTACCAAATTGTTTAATACAATAGCCAGTAGTTAATTTTCTTGATTTATCTGCTGCGAAGTCAGCATCAACATACCGTATGCAACAATATCTTCATCAGGACTTGAGTATGTTAAACCTAGTGTTGGAGTGTGTTTTAAATAACGAACTACATGACTTATCACAGTATGATGTAACTCCGTAGGTTTTCCTTGAAATCGAGCTAAGAAACTTACTGCAAAAGAAATATCTGGGCGAGTAGTATTAGCAAGATATAAAAGTGACCCAATAGCCGTCCTATAATAATTATGAGGAGGTAGGGGTGTTTCTTGAATTTTTGGAAAATTGGCGAATGAATTCATTGGAACTAACCATTCACCACAATTTTCTAACTTGAATTCATGAATTAGGGTTTTGATATAGTCCTCTTGATGTAGACGAAGATTATCAGTGTTATTGTCAATTTCAATTTGAAAACCAACATAACAACTTGGGGAACCTAAATTCTTGACTTCAAAATTTTCTTGCATGAACTTGATAGCATCTTGAACAACTTGATCGCTAGAGCCCATAATCAAAATGTTGTCAACATAAGCTAACATTATGACAAAATTATTACCACTTGATTTTATGAAAATGCAGCCTTGACATAATAATGGTACAAAACCCTTACTCTTGAGAATTCTTGAAAATTTTACATACCATGACCTAGGTGCAGTAGCTAACCCATACACAGCTTTATTTAACTTAAGTGCATATAGTTTATTGTTGAAATCAATACCCTGAGGTATCGAAGTATATTTATCTCGATCAATTTCACTATTGAGAAAAGCAGTCTTGATGTCTAGCTGTGTAATTCTTAACTTAAGTTTGCACGTTAATGAAAAGAACTAACGGATTGTGGTTGCTGTTGCAGTAGGTGAATATAATATCTTGAGTAGAATATTTCTCTTGATCAACAGCACCAACTATTACAAGGTGAGTTTTGAAAGCTCCATCAGGTTTAATGGTAAAAATCCACTTCTATGGAAGTAGTTGATGACCCTTAGTAGATCATTTTGAGACAATACGCCAAACCTTGTAACAATTCAGTGACTTGATTTCTTGAGTAATTGCTTCCTTCCATTTGGGCCAGTCAGGTGATTTTAATGTCTCTTTATACAATTGAGGTGCATTAGGAGAAGAAACCTCTGTTTCATCTCTTTTATTATTTGGATCAGAGTTACGAAGAATTTGCACTGAGCCATCAATCACTTGACTTTCTTGAGATAGATCCCAATTATAATCAATTTCAATTATCTCATCTTGGGAATTATCTTCACCAACTTGAACTTGAACAACAGGAGGGGCTATATCTTGATTAGGACTTGGACTTGAATTTTCTTGATTTTCTACCAAACTATCATTACAAGCAACATTAGTAGATAGAGAATTATCTTGATTTTCAACTTGAGTTAAATTTTCATCAGAAAAATCTAATTCTTGGTTACTAAATTCTTAAATAGTTTCTTGACGTTCATTAATAGCATCCCTAAATGTTATACTTTCATCGAATTTGACATTACACGAAACGTTAGTCTTTTTAGTAGCAAGATTATATAGAATATAACCCGTTTTAGTGTACCCTACTAAATATTGTTTAGTACTAACTACATCAAATTTCCGACCAGAAGGTTGATTTTCTTGAAGTACATAAGCCAGACAGCCAAAAACGTGAATACTTGATAAATCAGGCTTATTACCGTAAAACATTTCATAGGGTGTCTTGAAATTTAGTGCTCTGTGTGGTGACCTATTATATAAATATTCAGTAGCATCAGCAGCTAAGCCCCAAAAAGAAGTGGGAAATCCACTCTCTTGAATTAATGAATGAATCTTGACTTCGATAGTTTGATTAGCATTCTCAGCAGTACCATTATGCTCACTAGTATAAGCACCAGAGGTTTCTCTCTTAATTCCTAATTCTTCAATTAATTGATCCATGGCCTTATTAACAAATTCAGAACCATTATCACAATGTAAGGTTTTACATTGACCTTCTTGAGGGAATTGAGCCTTAATTCTCTTGACATACATCTTGAAAAACCTAGTCACTTCATACTTTTTCTTGAGTGCAAAAATACTAATATAAAGAGTATAATCGTCTAAAAATACTAGCAAATAAATATTTTCCTTGACAAGGTAGGGGGAGAGATTGGGTCACTCACATCAGCGTGAGTTAATTCACTTGGTCTTGAAGCTCGTTCACGATCTTTATCAAAACGTTTACGAGTCATTTTTGTTTGATTACAAACTTGACAATCTTGAAATGTGTCTGGACAAACTATGTCTGGGACACCAATAGCAACAGAACGAAGACAATACAGATTTGAGGAAGAAATATGTCCCATCCTACGATGCCAAATATTCCATTCATTCACCAATTTTGTTCTTTGTTCGTCACTTATCATTTTCTTAACTTTTCGAGTTTTTCTTTTACCAGTTTCCATACGATAAACTGGTAAAGAATTCGAATTATTCTTAAAATTATTTGAGTTTTCTTGACTTGATACCTCCTTTGAATCCTGCACAATTTTACCAGAATTTGCAGAATCGATATTACTTGATTTATTTTGTTGACTTTTACTTAACTCTATTTTATCAAACTCATCGATCTAGGAGTCATCAACATCAGACCCATCAGTAGCAACATTAGACCCATTACTATCAGATTTTTTGTTTCCAGACAATTTATTTGATTTGGGGGACTTGACTTTTATTACCCAGACCACTTTGATCAGCAATTTCTGACAAACTCAGATCATTAGTATACTCAGATAATAAAATTGATTTACCTTTAAATATTCTTGATAAAGCCTTTTTGTAGTTCTTGATATTTTTGTTCTTACTTGAAGGGACAAATTGATATCTATCTTGACTTGAAATGATCTTGATTAATGGTTTATTCAACCCGATTTCTTCTTGCCTGTGAAATGTAACTTGATTAGACTCGAAGAGTGACTTGATATTATTGTCATTAACAAATTGCTTAACACTAATAAGACCATTTGCTAGACCAGGAACTACCAAGACTTCTTTTAGAACAAAGGTAAATATTCTTGAAGACGATTCATGATTTAGGGTAAATAATACCATACCTCACCCATAGCCTTTAAGTTACTATCTTTACCAGCTTGTCCCAAAGCTTTCTATTTTGGAAAAGCTCGATAGTTTAAAACCTGGTGAATGTGAGCTACAGCATTATTTGTGGCCCTACTATCGATTACAAAAATATCAGTATCTTGATTTGGAGAATCTTGATTATTAATAACATTTAAATTAATTAAATGTAACTCACTTGAAATACTGTTCGGTTCAGGTTGCAGAACAGGACAATTTCGTGCTTCGTGACCCGGCTTTTGACAACGATAGTAAACCTTCTTATTGCCATTTGTGGTATGCCAAATTGGTTTTTACCAGTTACACAAGTTTTGGTTTTTTATTGGCTCTCTCAATTTTTAAATCAATTACTTACCTGGATTGATTCCTATAGTATGTAACGAGATACCATACACATGGTATCTGAAGACAAAAACATCGATAAAATACATGTTTTACCCGTGAGTGAATGAAGATGAAATTTGAAAGAATTGTCGAAATAAAAATGTTGAAGTAAAAACAAATCAGAAATTTTAAATATAAAATTAATATTTCCCCACAGTGAGATATTCCAAAATTCACTGTGGGGGAGAAAAACTGGAAGGGATAAGCCCAAGGTTTGTTCTCGTCGAACTCGTGTGCTATTTCATAATAAAAACCTAAAAGATCGAAAATTACACCATTTTCTTTCCTCGTTTTTCCCTTATTTTCTCGGAACTTTTTACCCCATTTTGAAAACCTACATCCTCAACCACCGAATTCTCCTATTATACGTGACCACGTTAGCCGGACATATTGTTAAACAAAAATAGTTACGAGTAAACAAAAAATACCGGTTTATTCAGAAATAGAAAAAACATCCCTCTGTTTTTCAAGACAGTAATATTCATATTGCAGAATTTGACGAAGTATTTCGAGATGGACAAAAGATTAACAGAATAAGAAAAACAAGATGAAGTAACGACGAGGTTTCATCAAAGTGAATTTTTTATACAATGTTAATAGCAAAATTACAACAAGAAAATTCGTAGGTTTTACTAAAGTGAAGGTACCAAACGGAGTGATTTCTTCTTATCTTGAGAACTAAGAGCTAGCCCAAAAGTTCGCAAGAGAAGGAGAAATCACTATATCAACTTCCATTTCCGATAGCAAGTTAACAAAAGAAACAAGCCACAAGCAGAAATGGAAGATGATATTGGGAAAAAACGTCAGATAATGGAACTCCATTCTTCAGAGAAGAATGTAATAAATTATCTGGTTTCAAAATTTTACGGATACTTCAACTCCCCCCCCCCATCCCTCCAGAAACTTGGAACACCAAGATTCCGGAGGAATGAAGAAAATGCAAAGTGTAACCATAAACTTTTGAAATAATTTTGGAAGCCAAATAAATTCCCCCAATTTTGAGATCAAGATAGATAAGATATTTGAGTTTATTATCGACCCTTTTTCTGGAAAAATCCCCCCAGACAATTTAGAACCCAAGGGAGAAAACCAAGACAACATTCATCTCATTTTCATATTCTGTTATATCTAACACATGCTAAATAAGAAAAATAATAAACCTTGTTGTATACACCGATTTGATCCATAGTAAATTAAACTTTGAGAAAAAAGTCAAAAAGAAGAGTAAAATCGGTATAAGAAAAAAAATAAAGATGAAAAACAAAATTAGGACATAAAAACTTAAGAGTCCATTAATTCAAAAATAAAAATAAAAAAAAGTCAGGAAAACAACGAACGAAAGTCAAACAAGATTATCTTAAAAAATTAAAGGAAACAAAAACGAAAGTCTTTAAGAAAAAGCAAACCAATAAAGACATAAGAAAAGAATAATGAAAAACAAAAATCAACGAAAGAAATTAATACGAAAGAAAAAACTAGAACAAGACTAGTGAAAATGAAGAGACGAGTGTTTGATTATTAATAAAATGAAAGTAAAAAGTAAGATAATAAATTTCTTCAATCAAACAACAAAAATAATACGATAAGGAAAAAATATACGAGAAAATTATACCAAAAAGATTAACAAGGGACTCCATTTGGTTTACATAAGTTAAAAATTAGGGGAATCTTATAAAATAATAGTCAAAAATTCAACGAGAATTAAGAACGAACAAAATAATAAGCGAAGGTAAGGACAGCGAATAGACAAGAGAGAACAAGAACCAACAAGAAAAATATGAAAATAATACAAATAATAATAAAACCATAAAAACCTCGTCAGCGCCTGTAGCTCGGATAACCACCCGTAGCACCTTTAGGAAACGCGGACCAGTCATACTTGGGATCAAAACTCGATGGGGGCTGAGGTGGTTTTTTGGTGTATGCCTTTTTTGCCCAAGAGCAAGCAAAGGTCTTGTTCCTAATGTGGAGCTTACCGGAGTAAGCAAGATCTTTTATTGGGGGAGTCCCCACAAAAACTTGGTTCATCTCGCAAAAGTCCCACCCTAAAATAAGTGACTTGTAGAGGGCCGAGACCAAACCGCATTCCACCATAATACATTGCCCAGGTGCACTATAAATAGTTACGTGGACAATCTCGGAGAAGTAATACGGTTCGCCTCGTCCATACCAAGGAATTAAAATAGTTTGGGTACGAGGTAACCGAGTAATCGTCGTGTCCGCATCTATAACATTTGGACCGCATACCGAATGCCAACAGTGGCGGTTGATATGGACCATATCGGACACCATCGAGTTTTTACCTGGATAAAAAACTACTGGCCACTCGACAGCCTCCTCGTTCCATATGGACTTGTAAGCGGAAGGAAGGACATACTCCCTATCAGCCATCGCTTCAATCCTCTCCAAGTCCAACAGAGTTGGGTTGACATCAAAGAGGATCGGTAGACCCTTCTGCTTGGCCTTGTAATTTGTCAACGGAGGGAAGAAATAGCACACCTATTGTCTCTCGGTACCACAACCATACCGGTGTAGGTGGCTACTCGCCCTCCAAAAACAACTTACTCGGACAGACTCAGTACCGGACTCGGAGTCGGAACTCACAGGACTGGCCCTGTTGCCCAGCGATCTGGCCAAGTTGTCGAGGTTTTTATTACAGGTTTGAGCGGAAGAAGTAGAAGGAGTAGACACAATAGAGGAAGTAGACGGAAGGTGCTTACTTGACAAGGGTTCCGAGCTTACAGTCCGAGTGAAGATCTTCGGGATCCTGCCGAGTGTACTTGTGGTTAGGGTCAAAGATCCCGTGCTCGTCGATGAAATCGTTGTTGTAGCCGCTCGAGGTGGTGCCATCGTCGTCAGTGTCGGGGCATCGCATCTATGGAGGATGACTTTCGGATTCATCAACTCGAGATTCTCGGTTTTCAAAGTCAACGAGTCTTTTGAAGAGGAACAAGAACGATATTTGACTTGTTTCTGCGATACGGTGAGAGACAGTTTTTTGTTGAGTATTCTGAAGTTCCAGAACATCTGGAATTTCTTCAGCCGAACAAGTCTCAAATTTTTGTTCCCCCTCAGAAACCATGGGAGAAGTTTCAGGTGTTGCCAGTAACGACGCGACGTCCCACTCTACAATTTTAAATTTTTTCGATTTATTTTTGTTATCTTTATCGAGGGGTTTCGAGTCATCCGCTAGTACTTTGACTCGTTTTTTAAGTTTTAATTTTATAGGTTCGTCTTTTGTTTTTGGAGCTGGAACCGGTGGAACTTTAAAATTTTGATCGTCGTTCGAAAGATTTACAACGTTGTCTTTAACGGGAAATGTGGGGCTTGTTTTACCTGGTGTTGTTCGGGCAAGTAATTTTTCGAGTGCACCGAGGTGGGATGAAAATGCGGCTTCGAGGTTTGTTGTAATTGTCTTCCACAATTCATCTGTTCTTTGACAAATTGGATCCCAGGAGCGATTTCACTGTGAGGCAGGTCGAGTAGCTTCTCACTGTGAGCCATTTTGGTCAAGATACGCACGAGTTTATTCGATTGCGAGAGTGCAAAGCGAGTATTGCTCGCAAAGACATTTTGGTCACTTTGATTCCTGTTTTAAAAGTAATAAATTTAATTAACAATAGGGACCACTATCCGATTTTCCTACAATTTTTTAGTGCGAGATCCAAAATAATTTTTTACGAGACAAATTATATACGAACGTACAAGATTTTTGAAAAAATATACGAGACACGAGTTATACGAGTACAATCAGAATTTTTACTTACATTTTTACCGTAGGAATTACTCTCGTACAATTAAGTACGGAACAAGGAACACAAGAATTACAAATAAAAAATACGAAACTAAAAATAATGACTAGATACAGGCGTAGAATAAAATACGAAATCACGTTCATCAACTCCACAAGATGTTAACAACAAGACGACAATGTACGAACTAAAATTGGATAGTGGTCTATTACGTCTTCCGAGGCTATCAAATTCAGATCCTTGCAACAAAATAATTTCAAGGACAGAAGAACGGAAGAGTAAAAAAAAATCGGCAATGGTTAAACAGTCGAAACTATGTATCGAGCAAAAAACTGTTCAAGTGTTGGTGAATAGGCAGTTTTGTTGTAACCAGTCAAAATTGGCGTCTAAGGTTTCTTTATCTATTGGTTGACTGTTGAAATGGATAAAACGATGGATAGTTACAAGTTAAAGAATTTATTCGTTATTTTAGGAAATACCCAAGTTACGAATTCTTTTATTCCTTTTTATTTTTTATCAATTCTTTTATATCATCCGGTCTTGAATGAGGCTTTATTAATTTTTATCAAGGTTGATTAGGTCTTAATCTTTTGCCGGGCCCGTCTTTCTATATTTTAGTCTTTTGATTATTTTTTTTTCTTTCTTCTTTTTTGTAACTGGGTTTACAATCTCAAAACTATTATACAATTTATTTTTCAAAGAAAAGACCGAACATACATAGAATGATTTACCTTTAGCTTACTTGGTTCGGCCAAAGGTTAATCGTGAATTTTGACTAGTCAAAACTAGTATTTTAAATTATTAATGTGTTGGGTTTCTTGTTCGTTTGTAGCTAGGTTTTCTAAGAGATAACAATTGCAACCTTGATGAGCTACAATTACATAGGGACCTTTAAATAATTTAGCAAATTTTTTTGTGAACTTCCTTTCTTTGTTGCTAAGAGGATGTGTTCTCACGTATACAATTTCACCAATTTTAAGTTCAACTGGTTTGGGATGTGTTTTTTCAAATTGTTTACGACGCTCTTCCAACTTTTTCTTCATTCGATCTTTTACTTGTTTTACTATGTCCTTGAACTCATCTTCGGGTATATTTTCAAATTTTTGATCACCTTCGATAGTCGGATGACGTTGTAATTGTCGGACGATCGGAGGGACTCCTGTTACAATGTGTTCAGTCCAATTTATTTTTTTCTCTATTTCGGGTAAGATCATTGCCCATTTTCCATGAGTTTTATCATCGATTCAGATATAGATTGCATAACGTGTTCTGTAGGATTCGAAGCTGGTCGATAGACACTAGTAAAACGAGTTTCAATGTTATTTTTCTTCCAATGATTTATCCATTGATCGTTTGGGAATTTTGTTCCGTTATCGCTTAAAATTACTTTAGGTTTCCCGTAATTTGTGAAGTGTTTAGTTAGGCAAGCAATCGAGGATTTCAAGTTAGATTTCTTCACAGAGTACAATTTAACGTATTTTGTAAATACATCTAGGACAACTAACAATTTTTCATTATTTCCTCGGCTTCTCGGTAATGGAACGTAATAGTCAATAGAAATTATGTCGTTTTTTGTTTCGGCAATGACATTTTTTATGTTGCTATAGGGTACCATTTTCCATCGTTTACATGTTTTACAGGTTTCACAATTATTTACGTGTTCTATAATGTCTGACTTGCATCCAGGCCAATCTACAAAACGGTGAATAATTAAGACAGTCTTATTAATACCTGGGTGTACGGCATCTCGGTGGTAGAATTCTATGCAAGTTTTACGCATTTTAAGTGGTAAATAAGTTCGAAAGATACCGTCTCTACCTTTTATTTTATAAATTCCATTTTCCAAGATGATACGAGTATTTTTAGGTGATAGGAAGGCCAATTGAATTTCAGGGTCATTTTGCTGAAGTTCTGTAATGTTTTTAAGTTGACTTCGGAAAATTTTCTTAGCAATGGTAGTCTGGTTTTGTACAATTTCCGTGATGTTTGAACATAGAATTTCGGGAGCTTTAACTGATGACAGAGGAACTGTGAAATCAGGATCTCGTACAATGGCTGAGCGATGGTATCTCAACAATATATCGGTTAGTTGATTTTCTGAACCTTTGATGTAGTTGATCGTGACGATGTTATATTCTTCAAGTGTTATTAACCATCTAATTATACGGTCTGATGCATTCATTTTGTCATTACGGAGCATCGTCAAGGCTTGATGATCAGTATATATGATTGTTTCAAAACCGCTTAAAAAGTATTTACATTTTTTAAGGGTATAAATTATTGCCAGAAGTTCTTTCTCGTAGGTAAAATAGTGCATCTCCGCTGAATTAAATAGGCGACTGACCATTGCGATGAGATGGGGTTGGTCATTTTTGTCTATTTGATACACATATCTCCCATCCCATATCCAGACGCATCAGTCATCACGTAGAATGGACGGTTAAAATCAAGGTGAGCAGCCAGTAACAAACGAGACATTTCTTCTTTGAGTCTGAGGAATTAAGTTTCTTGTTGAGTTTCCCATTTAAAAGGAATATTTCCACATAACCTATAAAGAGGTTCATCAATGTCTGCACAGTTGGGTATATGTGAACGGTAATAATTTACCAGACCTAAAAATGATTGTACGTCTTTTTTACATCGAGGTGTTGGAAAGTCGTTGATAGGTTTGGTTTTAGATGGTGTAGGTCTTACTCTATTTTCACTTAGTTCGTATCCAAGGAAGTTCACTTGTGGTTGGAAAAATCGGCATTTATCTGGATTTAGCGTTATCCCAGATTTACGTAGGTTCTCAAGGACAATTTCTATGTGTTCGTAGTGATCTTCATTTTCACTGTAGATTAGTAGATCATTCACATATGCTGCTACAAAATTTTCAGTGCCTTCTAATGCTATTCAACTTGCCACAAGAAAGGCTTGCATCGAGTCTTTAGTCCCATATGGAACTCGGGTGAACTCGTAGGGAACTCTGTCGTATGTAAAGGCTGTGTACTGCATAGAGTTTTCAGTGAGTGGGATTTGCGTGAATGATTCGTTTACGTCAACCACAGTGAAAATTTTAGCTTTTCTAAACATTTTATTCATGTTTTCAATATTCGGAACCAAATCTCCTTGTACTTCCATGTATTTATTTAGTAGATGGAAGTCTCCACATGCTCTTAGTGTTCCATCACCTTTTAGAGCTGCCACTAATGGTACTCTATAACGTGAATTGGATTTTTGAATCACTCCAGTTTCTAACCAATACCTTATTTTAGGACAAATTGCTTCACATTTTTTTAATGGTAAAGGATAATTTTTACACATGTGAGGTTCATACGAGGGTTTAATTCGTATTTGATGTTTATACAAGTTACAACATCCTAAGGATTTAGTGAGGACGTCTTTAAATCGATTTTTCAGCTTTGGAAGACGTAAAGAAGGACCAATTGGTTTTTCTTCTATCTTATTCTCTTCAATTTTATTTATTGAAACACGTAAATCAAGTGGGGTTTCAATAAATGTTTCTATAGTTTTGAAATCCATTTGTTCGTTTTCCATATCGATGTCGTTATTAATCAGAGGTAAAGGTGTTTCGAGTTCAGTATTTACTAGTCCAACAGTTTCTATGAAGGATACTTTATAACCTTTTAAAACATCGAGTGGATCTGGAAGTTTTCCGCTGTCTACGAGTGCATGGATTTCTTTATAGCTAAAGATCTTTAGCTTTCTTTTTTCTCCCTCTAATAAAAGCGACATACCTCGACGAGTTCCTAGGCCTATTTTCGCGCTATAGATTTCGAGAAATTCACAGCCTATAATTAAAGGTGTGTTGAAACCGTCTATTACTCGAAAGGTTGTCCAACGAGGCACTTCGTCCAGACTTTTATCAAGGAGACTGATAGTGGCATTGATGTTGTGTTTTACTTTAGCAGCTCTTTTTCCTAACACACCATTTATGACGATGCTGCGTGCTGCAATTTCTTTAATTTCTGTTGGATGAGCACCTCCTGTAATGCGTTGGTATAACTCATTGTTAACAAAGTTAGAAGGACTACCAGTATCCACGAGTGCTGCGAGTACAAAGTTGTTAAAGACTAGAAGGACGTAGGGAGCTAGGTGATAATTCGGAATTTGAATAGTAATTATTTCTTTATCACCATCTAAATCTTCGTAGTCATCAACTTCTCCAAAACCGTCTATGGTCGCAGTACAAGTTTTAATTGGTTTTGTCCGTAAGTCCTTAGGTATTTCGACTTCAAATGAAATTACTTTTTCATTTTTACATAAGGTTTTCAAGTCTTTTTTCTCGGGAAGATTTCCTGTTAGTTGAAATATTTTTTGATCGATTACCCAGGCTATTTTCTTTTCCATAAGTTCGTAGGCCATATCGGTAAACTCAGTTTCACTCTTGTACAGTTTGTCTTTCTGACGAAATCTCGGTTTTTTATCTTTTGTGTAATAATACTCGTTTGTATTATACGGTTTTTCTTTGTCAAGGTCAAGAACTACTTGGTCAAGGTTTACGTATTCTATTTCTCTTTCTTGACAAATCTTATGAACATTAGCATTCAGACGATTATGGTCTAACCAGTAGCTTCGATGTTCATGGTGTTCTTTTTTCGGAAGAACTTTACAAGCTACGAGGTTTATGACTCAGTGTTCTTTTAATTTTTGCACAATTTTGTCATAATTATCAAGAAATTTTTCTGAGTGAAAACCGGATGAGAGATGTTCTTCAAATCCTAGTATTATAAGGACTTTTGTCACAGTTTTCGGAAATTTAACCATGTGATCAATGATTAAATCAGTAGTGTTTCATACTCTACAAAAGATGTCTGATAGTAAAGAACATTTTGTAACATTAGAGTTGGAAGGATTTCTCTTTAAGATTTCAACAGCAATTTTATCTCCCATAACTAGATGATCCTTGTAAGAGAAATAAATCGGAACTAGGTCATTACCAAGGAATTTTATTGGTTTGAACAAAGGTGTTTTCGAGTCTGTAGAAGTATTTAACATTACTCCTGCTACTGGTATAGGTTCTTCTTGTAGCGACTCATTGAGTTGCTCCATCTCTTTGTCGCTGCTGGGAGATGGAAGTTCTAGTTTTCCTGCATATCTTCATTCTTATTTTCAAAGGTAACACTTTTTAGATCTTCTTTTTCTTTAATCGAGGCCGAGGTTAGAGGGTTTTTTATGAATCTATTACGAGATGTAGAGTTAATTGGTTTATTATGTTCTAGTGTTTCTTTTTTAGGTTCTTGTTTAGAAATTCCCAATTTTTTATGATCTAAATATCTCGTGACAGCTTTTTCTCTCTCCTCTACACTTTCCATGGTCGTTTGGTTAACCCATTCTAGATCATCAATAGGTATACCATCTAAGATTTTAGCAAACTCAGGTAGGGTTTTTACTTTTTCAGTATTGATTTTCAATCTAAGTTCTCGTGGCATGTTTTTGCCAAAGTGTTCTACTAAATGTATAGTAGCAACATGGAGGCCAGCAAGTCTTCCTCGCCAATGATCGAAGTAAGCTCTAAAATTGGTGAATTTGGAATTTTTTAGAGATGAAGATTTAAATTGAAAATAGAACATATCACGAACTCCAGTATTCCATTCTCATTCTAGGAAACGGTTTTCCATAACTTCGATTCCCATAGTTTTCTTAAGTTCATGTTGCCAGGTACAACACCAGTCTGATTCTTGAATTAGTTGGTAGAATAATTCACCAGCCTCTTTATCATCGGGGACCAATTTGGCAACTCTTTCACGGAATTCTTTTAAAAATTGGAGTGGAGAACGATCATCATTTTTTGGACCTTTATATGGGTCAACTTTACAAGCTTTTTCTTGCATTCTTTGGAGAGCTTTATTTGTACCTGAATTGTAAGGGGTACTTTTTGCGTAATTTGGAGGTGGTCGAGTGTGAGAGCGAGTATTTGAGTTCTGTTTTTTAGAACGATTTTTCCTCAAAATTCTGCTACAGTCAGTTTCTTCAGCAATGTCTTCTTCAGAAGAATTTTTACAAGATGTAGAGCCACTTCCAGGGATGTAAATTTTGTTAGTAGGTGTTGTCACTTCTCTAACATATGTCCTGTCTCTAGGTTTTTGTTCTGGTTCATTCGGGGTACTAGAATTTTTTCCTCTATGACTAAGGAGTAACAGTTCTCTTTCTCTTTCTTTAGCTGAGAGATATAGACGATAATTAATTTTATCATCATTCGGTGACTTTTCTACAATTAATGGGGGTGCATTGGGAAAAGCAGGAGGTGCAACCGGTTGTTGCATATTTCGTAAAATTAGTTGAAGGGTATCCTCAATACGCCGTAGTCATTTGTCAAAACCTTGGACTTCTTCTTTAACTTTACTTATGTTCGAGCCGTTATTTTCTATCATGGCTTTGATAGATTGGTTATGGATTTGAAGTGAATCCATATTTTCTTTTACCTCGAGAACTGTTTTTTGCATTATACTAATGTCGTCTCCCATGGCTTGGACATCATCTCCTAAATCTTTGATGTGTTTAGGGATACTTTCTAGTTTTTTCAGTCGAGCATTTAAGTCTCGGATTTGATTTTGGTGGTCGGTAAGTTGTTTTTCAACAGTTTCTGGTTTGGGAGGATTAGGATCTTCATCGATCGCATGAGCAACTTTATACCAGACACCTTCAGAGTTAATTAGATAAATATATCTACGAGTTTGACACAATTTGTGATCTTTACCTCCTAAAACTACAGTTTGAGTAGAGATAGAGTCATCATCTAATTCTTCTTCATCGCCTCTCATTACCTGGGATTGTTCGAGATTGTACAACTTTCCTTGATACTCAAAGACACTTTCTTTTTCAAAAGCTCTAACGTTAGTTTTGGCTGAAGTAGCCATTGTTGGGGTAGTGATCAAACATGGGGATAGTAAACCAGAAAGGATGATTCTGACTTTGATAGCCCAGGAAGAATACAATGGGTTTTTTAAATATCGGTAAAGAATAAAACCTACTAAAATACGTAAAGCAGGGAGTAACTTGTGAATATTTAAAACCGGTATTTTCGGGAGAAACAAAGTATATCCTGCTCTTATAGAGCCTACGTTATTACACTATAAAATGTTCAAAGATGAACAGGTAATTTGGGTGTTCTGGGGAACAGGTTTACATTAATTCCCTATCAGTGGAAATTTACGTTATTTGTTGAGTAGAACTCAACGAACAAAATTGTACAGGACGACAAGACAACAATTTGATGTTTTGACAACAAGACAAAATAAAACAAAATCTTACAACAAGACAAAACAAAACAATCTGTAGATACAAAGTATCTATTACGTTACAAAAAATAACAGCCAAAAGTCCAAACAAAAGTTCGATAACATATGGTCAATGGTAGGTAGTTCAGTGGAGATTCATAGGGTTTCTAAGGGGTTAAGTTCCTAGGGAAATATTTGAAATTGAAAAATGGTGATTAGGGAATGAATTTTGTTGTTTCATAATCAAACTCGACAACAAAATTACAAATGTAAATTAAGAGGGAAGCTAATCCTAAAAATCTACTCAAAATGTGAGAAATGAAAGGGGACAAATCTTTCATAAAACACAAGACAAAAACAAAACAATTTTTCGGGCGCCATCCAATTTTGGACCTACACAAAAAGGTTCCAAAATAGGAAATCAAAACAAAGTTCCAAAAGAAAAACAAAACTAGTTTGACGTATTATAGACAATCGTAAAAAATATACTACTAGCCGATAACACATGGTCAAGACCAGCGGGTACACTTGTGAACGAGAATTCTATCAGATTGACAGATATCAAAGGACTGGATACAAAGAATTACCAGTTTTGATACAACTGAATAGAACTTGTAACACTAAGTATATAGGACAAAACTTTAACTTTTAACATAGGTAACTTATTATTAGAAATGTTACGTTAAAAGGGAAAGCAACAAAGGGGACTGACCATTTTAAAAGTCAGTAGATTTAAATATATCTACCATATGGGGTTTTTAACAAGCTAACGTGGATAGATTAAATTTTGATAGTTTAAAAAACTAGATCTTAAAAATTATAGACACACGAGTCCTTGTTCGGGTGCCAAATTTGGATTGTGATGAAAACCAAAGCAGAGTGAGGTGAAGTGGAAAAGGTGAAGTGTGACAGAAAGATTGTGAACGAGTGTGAAAAGTAAGACGAAAATAAAAAATAAAATAAAACATAATGAAAAAGAAGAAAAGTGGATGATAGACAGAAAAGTGATTTTTAGAACAAGAGAGACAGATTATGGCAGAAGTGAACATGAAGTCAAAGTTACGTTACCAAAAGATAGCATTTAACCAAATACTAAAGAAGAGTTAATTTAGTGTTCAAAAAAAGGGTGAAACTCGTAAAATCAAGCTTTAAGTTCCAGTAACTTAATATTTCACCAACATATGGGAAACAAGCAAGAAATTAAGAGAGTTTAAAATTTACGTTATTGTAAAAAGAAGAAACAGAGAAGAGAGAAATGTGTGAAGTTTGAGACAAATAATAAGAAGGGTGTAGGTATTCGTATCAATGCGACTATGATCATTATCAACAGTTGAAGTGAACAAATTGGTTTTTACCAGTTACACAAGTTTTGGTTTTTTATTGGCTCCCTCAATTTTTAAATCAATTACTTACCTGGATTGATTCCTATAGTATGTAACGAGATACCATACACATGGTATCTGAAGACAAAAACATCGATAAAATACATGTTTTACCCGTGAGTGAATGAAGATGAAATTTGAAAGAATTGTCGAAATAAAAATGTTGAAGTAAAAACAAATCAGAAATTTTAAATATAAAATTAATATTTCCCCACAGTGAGATATTCCGAAATTCACTGTGGGGGAGAAAAACTGGAAGGGATAAGCCCAAGGTTTGTTCTCGCCGAACTCGTGTGCTATTTCATAATAAAAACCTAAAAGATCGAAAATTACACCATTTTCTTTCCTCGTTTTTCCCTTATTTTCTCGGAACTTTTTACCCCATTTTGAAAACCTACATCCTCAACCACCGAATTCTCCTATTATACGTGACCACGTTAGCCGGACATATTGTTAAACAAAAATAATTACGAGTAAACAAAAAATACCAGTTTATTCGGAAATAGAAAAAACATCCCTCTGTTTTACAAGACATAGTAATATTCATATTGCAGAATTCGGCGAAGTATTTCGAGACGGACAAAAGATTAACAGAATAAGAAAAACAAGATGAAGTAACGACAAGGTTTCATCAAAGTGAATTTTTTATACAATGTTAATAGCAAAATTACAATAAGAAAATTTGTAGGTCTTACTAAAGTGAAGGTACCAAACGGAGTGATTTCTTCTTATCTTGAGAACTAAGAGCTAGCCCAAAAGTTTGCAAGAGAAGGAGAAATCACTATATCAACTTCCATTTCCGATAGCAAGTTAACAAAAGAAACAAGCCACAAGCAGAAATGGAAGATGATATTGGGAAAAAACGTCAGATAATGGAACTCCATCCTTCAGAGAAGAATGTAATAAATTATCTGGTTTCAAATTTTACGGATACTTCACATTAAAACATTTGTCTGCCGTGTGCCCATTCCAGCCACAATCCTTGCACCGGACTTTCCTATCTTGATTCTCCTTCTTGACGTCTTGATTTGACTTCGCGGGTGTAGAAGGGGTTGTCTTTACACTTGATTTATTACTTGATTCGTCGAGAGACTTATAATTAACAGTACTTGATGAAGAACTTGATGATTGAGCTGGTGATTTACTTCACTGAGAAGTCAAGGAAGCCGATGCTGCTCTTCTTGAATATTCTTGACGTTTCGGAGTAATATCCTTAGGTTTAGCAGACGTTGACTTTTTCCTCTCTATGTAATCCAATAAGGATGTACGTAACATTTCCTCTCACAAGTCTCCACCAACTCATGCACATAAAGTATCAATGACCGCTTCGAACAAAGGATTTAATTTTTGAATTAATTTAATGAGCAAGAAGGAGTGTGGAAAAACTTGACCAAATTCCACCAGACTTTGTCAAGTGGCATCGAACTTAGACAAAAACAAAATTAATTCAGTATTGTCTACATACTTGAGTTCATCAAGACAGTTCATGACAGCAATCATGTCATGAATCATCTTGCTACCATACTGCCGTTTTAACTCTTGATATATTTTGCAGGCTGATTTGAGATGAAAAATTAGCGTCTTGATGGGTTGTGCTACATTCATCCGAATCAGGTTCTGACTCCTGTTGTCATCGGATAAAGGAAAGAATGAAGTTCGTGAATGAAATGACGTAATTGAAGATAAACAGTTAGCATGCGGTCAATAATTACATTGTGACATCTTAGCCAAGGTCAAACATAAATAAACATGAAAATGGTTAAAATCTCGCAAGTATGAGCGAGATTGGTGCGATTCGAGAAAAGACGATATTGTCTTTTACATCCCCATAATGATAGAATACATAAAAATCACAATATACAGAGAAATAATACGCAATTACATGAATTATATGAAACAATATGAAAATTCGTCGCGTTCGATACAAGTTTCTTAAATATATGGGTATAATTTTGATACATGATATAAATTGGATTCCTGTTTCTGATAGCCTGAGTCAACCTGAAAAATAGAGTTTGAGATTTGCTTCAAGATTGTGAATGGTCCAGTCCTGATTTCGTTTAATTTATTTTTGTTTAAGGGGTTTCCGTGCAAAACAAATACGTTATCTCCAATTTGAAAATTACTTTTTACTTTATTTTTATCGAATCTTTTTTTGTTAATTTTGTGATTTTTGCACAAATTTTCAAAAGTGGTCTTTCTGTCTTTGTCTAAATTGTTTGTCTTGTCTCCGAATTCTGGGATTATTTCAAATTTTACGTTGTTCATTAAATAATTCGGAGAGAATTTTGTTACAGAATGAATAGTGTTGTTGTATACTTTTACAGATTCTTCCATAAGGACAGACCAGGATTTCTTTTTATTTTCTTGGTTTTCATTAATTTTACATCTTAATCTGTTTACTAGTGTTTGATTTAATCTTTCATTTAATCCATTAGACAAAGGGCAATCTACTGCCGTGAAAATTAAATTAATATTATTTTTTTGAATAAAATCTTTAAATTCTTTGGAGTTTATTCCTCCATATTGGTCGGTCAGCAGATTTGAAATGTTATGACCATCTTTTAGAATGTCTTCTATTATTATAATGAAATCTTTGGCGGTTTGTGTTTTGATGTTAGGGTATAAGAAAATCTGGAGAAATGAAATGACAATATTTTTTTTCTTTCTGGTCTAGTGCGAGTTCCACTGTGTCCTAATCTTTTAGAGTTTGCTTTCACACATATCTCACACAGACTGAATTCGTCATCACAAAATGCAATTCCATTCGGAATACCTCTTGAGACCTTTGTCAAGAATTTTAAATTTTTTCCTGATAAGTGTCCCAATCTCCTATGCCATATCATTTTTTTTACCTATTTTTAATTTTTCTATATTCTCGTTGATTTTTTGATCATCGTTTATTGTATCATTATTATTATTATTTATTCCTACATCCTCTTTCATTTCGCTACCCACCTTCATTTATTTCATTATTATGTGGGTTATTACTATAATATTCATCGTTAGAGTTTATTATAATATTATTATCTACATTATTATTATTTGTGTTTTCTTGTGTATTACAATTGATATTCTCTCCATTCTCTTCATTTTCCTCCTGACTTTCTTCAAGAATTTCTTCTTCTACCTCATATTCCATCCATTCATCTTGGGAATTTATATTGGGCATACATGCCAATTTATTTGATTTGTTATTATAAGGACATATTTTATTTAAATCATCTTCATTTTCTATAATATTAACCGTGGACTCCAGTACAATTTCGTACTTTACCATGTATACGCCTCTTATTTTTGGGGCCAAATAAATTACTTCGTCCATTCCCCGGACGTATATGTGCGCCGCAAAGTAATTTTGGTCTATGCCTAGCGCCCTATTTTCTGTTATCTTAATCCCTGACATTACGTCTATGTTCAGGGATGGTACATAATATACGTTTTTTAATCTTATTACTGTTTGATTTCTCTCTGTATTTTCCACCCTGATGAACATAGTTCCTATATGTGTGGCAATAAGTAGAGTATCTTGGATGGCACATTCTAACTCGATAGGCTTTTCCAGCATTATGGGGTTAGACAATTTTGACAAATCTGATATAACGTGGGCAACAGCACCACCATCTAACATTATTCTCTTAGTAAGAGGGACGTAATCTAAATCTGATTCATGTTTCGTGTCTTTAGATGTTGTTAAATTTATTAATTTATTATTATTTGTGTTTTTGTTTGGCTCGTGGCCCTTATACCTGATCATTGACCACTGAACATCATTTTCTTTTTTATTTTTATTATTATTATTTGGATTGTTTCATCCGTATCTCGTATTTTGTGCAGGACCATCTAATTTATCTTGGGGTTTTGCACCCTCTTTATTTGACGGACATACTTCAGCTATGTGCCCTTTGCCATGGCATTTGAAACATACTAAAATATTCAAATTTGGCAAGTTATTTTGGTTTTGATTATTATTATATTTTCTATTTTCGTAATTATTATTATTATTATCTTGAGGCATTTCTGACTTTTGGTTATTATTATATGTCATTTTCCCCTGATCTACATTTTGATTATAGTTTTGATTTCTATTTGTGTTATTATATCTATTATAATTTCCTCCGTATTGGAATCTCCGATTTTTATTATTTTAATTGAAATTACGAAATTTATTATTATAATATTTTGACTTTTTCTCGTCATACAACCTATCTGATCTTTCAATCAACATGGCATGGAGTGTTTCGATCATTATTTGATCCTGACTTAAGGTGTTGAACTCCAGCCTTGTCATGTCATAGTCCATGTTCAGTGATATTAAGAGTTGTTCTATCTCTTCTTGTTTGTCTAAATTTTTCCCACAGTCCCTTATTTTTTGGGCCGATCTAGAAAACACGTCTAAGTAACTTCTCATATTTCCATCACTATTAAATTTTAATCTCTGAAAGGCCTGCTTCACGTTAATATATGTAACCTGTGTGCAACTTTTATACCTTTCATCTAAGACTTTTAGAATCTGATTTATTGTTTTTAAGTCTTTTACTCTTTCGATTAGTTCATTGTTTAATCCCTGATAAATTAAAGCCTTTCCTTTTTCTTGGTCGCGGAAGTATGCCATCCTACTGGCTGAACTAGCATTGCCCGATTCAGGGTTTAAAAAATTATTTAGTTCCAGTCCCAAAAATAACACTTCAGTCCCAACATCGTGCATAATCGGATATATAAAGTGTTGAGACCATCGTGGTCCTCCAGGCATCATAATTCTTCCCATCGATACTTTCTTTGTGTCAAATCATGACATTTTATTATTAGATTTCGGGTGTTCGGGAGTTATCATTTGCTGAATACCAGCAACGATGAAGTGATAATTGCGAGAGACGTGACGTTTGATGAAAGCAGATTAGTTAAAAGTAATGTCAAAAATAGGGAAAACGTCTCCTTGCCAAGTACCTTCTGGTAATGTAAATGGAAACTCAAATGTTAACGTAAAAGTCCCTAGTAATGTAAGTCTAGATGACATAGAAAATATAGTAATTGATAAGCCTGAAGTAGATGACATGTGTCATTACGCTTACAGTATATTTAATGAGTTTCCTTCTAATTTTGAAGAGGCCAAGTCGTCGTTAGATAAGCGAGAGTGGGAGATTGCTATTTCCAAAGAGTTGGATGCACTTCATGCAAACAACACTTGGGACCTAGTTGATTGTCCCGTTAATATGAAGCCTATTTTGTCACGATGGCTATTCAAAATTAAAGAAGATGGACAAGGCAATAAATAATATAAAGCCAGACTGTCGCTCGAGGATTCGAAGTCAACAAAAGTTTTAATTTTAAGGAGTTGTATGCTCCAGTGGAAAAAATGAGTACGTTGAGAACTCTACTAGTTATTTGTAATCAGAGAGGGTATAATATTTCACAAATAGATATAAAGAATGCATTTTTGAATGGTATACTCCATGATGATGTATATCTGCAGATCCTAGATGGTATTTACAGTAAAGTAAGTCGTAAAAATAAAGTATTAAAATTGAATAAATCGTTATATGGTCTCAAGCAAGCCCCTAAGGCTTGGTACAAGAAAATGGAGAAATTTCGTCTTCTCCTTAGGATACAAAAACAGTAAGCACGATGAGTGTCTCTACTATAAGAAAAATGAAAAAGGCTTGGTGTATATTTTGATATATGTTGATGATATGTTAATTTGTGGAGAAAAATATCGAGTTGATTAATGAATTGAAAGACAATTAACACCACCCTTTAAGACCCACGATTGGGCACTGTAAAATCTTATTTAAGGTTACAAATAAATTATAATAAAGAAGATAAAGTACTAAAATTACATCAAAAGCAATAATAGATAAAATAATAGAAAAATTTAAAGTAAAGGGTTTATACCCCATAGAAGAAAAATTATATTTAAAAATAGACAAAAATAAATCAAAATCAATATTTATTATTATTATTTATTATTTATTATTTATTATTTATTATTTATTTATTATTTATTATTTATTATTATTATTTATTATTTATTATTTATTATTTATTATTTATTATTTATTATTTATGTATTATTTATTTATTATTTATATTTATTATTTATTATTTTATTATATTTATTATTTATTTATTATATTATTTATTATTTATTTATTATTTATTATTATTTATTTATTATTTATTTATTATTTATTATTTATTATTTATTATTTATTATTATTATTATTATTATTATTATTATTATTACTATTATTATTATTATTATTATTATTATTATCAGAATCAATTATTTGGAGAAAAAAGTAACACTCAGGTATTTCTATTTTTCAGACCAACCGTCAAAGAATTGAGTAATGTACCAAAGTTCCAGTTTGTTTTAATCAATAAGTTTATTCTATGTTATTATTTTGTTATTATCTTCTGTTCGTTATTTTTGTTCCAGTTTGCTTTATGGACTAGTCCTACTTTTGGCTGTGATTGCCACTAGACGTCTTATTATTATTTATTAATATAATTTGTTTTATTCTTTTTCTTTTTCTTTGAATAAACTCGTTTTATAGTTTTAATCACAAATCTTTTATTTCAAGGGTGAAAATCTTAACTAGAGATAGGTATGTGATAAAAGTTAGTAAGTTTCTATGAATCTGGAGCATGATTCATCCTAGT